>BMAO01014240.1:0-49382 GCA_019973975.1 Trichonephila clavata
AATCAAAATTCAATTTAATTATGTCAAATGATCTAAATGAGAACACGATGAAGCAAGGAAAAAGCTTGAGGAACTTTCTTTTGGATATTTAAATAAATTTGAATCTAAAGTATTTATAAAATATTTTAGTTTCCATAAACAAACTGTTCCATTCTTGGAATATAGTTAATTCCCAAATATGAGTGTATATTTTGTAACTAATATTACTTCATGAGTACAGATAAAGGAATAAATAATTTTATCTGACAAAATATTAATATCACTTTGTTTTTGATTCACCGAACTAATCCGCTCTAATCCATTATACAACATTAATGTAATTATTTATAAATATACATTGATGTGCCAAAACTTAAGCAGCAGGTGTGTTTTTTGCCATAACTCCATGAGAAATCATCTAAGAGATGACAACTCTACAACCACCGTAAAGGTCTTTTTCCATGACGTTACTGGAATGAAACCGTGTCATGACCTATCGCCAAATCAACTGGCGTTGAGAATCACTTGTGGCACTGAAACGACTCTCATCCGTAAAGAGGACACGATCCCATTGATTAGATGTCCAGTTCTTGTGCTCCTTACACCACTCTAAACGGTGCCACCGAGGGCCAACTTTCAAAAGAATACAACATTTAAGACTGCGGGTGAATAGACCATCTTTGTGAAGGCGTCCAGCCACAGTAAACCGCGGCACTTGTCGGCCGGTTGCTATACATAGCTGCTGAGCAATGGTGCTTGTTGACTGATATCGGACTTTTTTCGCCTGCAGGACGATGTATCGATCATCCACTGCAATTGTTTTCTTAACTCGGCCACCACCTACCTTTCTAATATCTGTACCTGTGGTTTGGAAGGTTTTCCAAGAGCGCTCCAAACTACGCCCCTTCTCCAGCTTTCCGATCATTCTTCCACGTGTGAAGTCATTCAGGTGATTTCTTCTAGCCATATTTCGCGAAAAATCTTATTTTGCCCTTGCAGCGAATGTCTTTAATTGCGTCTCCGTTCTTCCTTTTATTGTTGTCTTGAGCTGCGTGCGCCGACCGTACGCGTTTTGCGTACACTCACGTAACCTACGACATTTTGTTCCTTATATTTGCATACGTATCACTTCTCTAATGAATTAAATGTTCATTATACTGATCGTAATTACCCCTTTTCTACAATTTTAAAGCTGTCTGCTTAAAATTTTCATTGTTGCTTAAATTTTGCACACCAGTATATATATATATATTCAAATTGGAAAATTTGAAGTCTTCACTTCTTTCGTGGAGTCATTGGCACACACCCATTTTATTTAAAAAAATTATTTTTTTGAAAATAATTTTATTTTTTAATATATTTTGTCCGAATAAATAAATTTATCAACAACTGACAAAAATATATCAACATATTTTTTTTTATAAAAAATATATTCAATTTGTATATATTACATACCTTAAAGTTTTAAGAAAAACTTCTGCAATTTTATATTAAAAGTAGACTTCACCCATTTACTCGTCTTGAAATGATGTTTGAGCAAAGCTCTGGAAAAAGATTTTATTAAACAGAAATAAATTATGCTGCATTTTTATGCACAATAGGTAACATTCTGATACAACTTTTCAGCATTGTTTAATGGTTTTATTTCTAAGAAAATGTGCATGCATATTTTATTTATCTTTATTTTGTATTTATTAAAATTTTATTCTTGTATTCCTAGAATTTTAAATACCTCTAATATTCTTTCTACATATATATGTTTCTTAATATATATGTATATTTGCCCAGTTTTCTATTTGATCTTTATTGCAGTTATAGTAATGAGCATTGGAATATATCAAGTTAAATATACCTATTTTTTTTTTTTTTTACATTTATAAACCCCGTGCACCACGCAATGTATAACACGGGGGCATACAACACAGACAGAAGAAAGAGAATTACAACACAAACATCCATGCCTTCTCCGGGATTCGAACCCAGTCCCTACGGCACCGCAGTCAGCTTCACTGACCACTATACCGGATGGGCGGCAAATATACCTATTTGGAATCATTATTTCCCTTTCCTTGGGTATCCTATATTTCCTTTAAAAATGTATTTTTATTTGGAAAAAATAAATGGTTTTTTTTTCACATGTTACCTCGAGTAGATATTGGCATAGTTTCGTGTGAGCTAATTTTGCATGGAGGGAGGGGAGGGGACAGAAATACTATAAATTAGCTCTTTTAGAAAATAAATATTCAGGTCCCCCACCCCCACATTTTTAAATTACTTGTTCATATTGAATTTAAACTTTGCCTGGATTGCTTGCTTTTCTGTCATTTAGTATGGTTTAACTCAGGGAAGTCTTAAGACTTCTTGAGGCCCTGGGTCCCTACTCAAAAGTAGGTTCTGGGCCCCTACAATGTAGGCCCCACCTATAACCCTTAAAAGTAGACAGTACATAGCATATATCGTTCAAACAGTAACCCGAAACAATTAAATGTGCATGACTTACAATCTCACAAACCTGCTTGAGTGACTGTCGTCTTTTGACTGAAGGAGATGGTGTATAGTTTTAGGCCTAGTCCTATACATGGACGATGGTCATCACACGTAGCCAGTTGATATATCGTCCGAAATTCTCAGTTTTTCGCAAAATACAACCGGAAAAAACGTTTGACCGTTGAAATTATTCTAATCTTTAAAGCTGAGTCAAGAATGATACGAGGCGCCCATCGTGGCCAAGGCCCTGCCCCCGGGCCCATTTAGCCCATGCCTTAAGACGCCCCTGGTTTTACTCGGAGAATAATCTCATACAATGTAAATAATCCTATTCTTGTTAGTTTTAGTAATTTATGCTGTTCTTTAATTTGCTGACTTCATGTGTTTTGATATTGAATTTCTATATATATTGTTCAAAGAATGAATCCATAAACTTTATCATTTAAACGCCAGACGAAATTTTCTGTCTCATTTTTTACTTATAGGAAGAGCCCTTTTATCCATGCTCGGTTGAATCGGCCACTCCGCTTTAGTACGATACTTGTTGCGTCACTTTCCCGCTTTTTTTTTTAAAAAAAGAAATTAATGTTATTCCAAACCAATTTTTTAAAAACTTTCTCTTCAACATGTCTTTTGATAAAGCAAACTATTCCTTGACATTCACTTTGGTTATCACTAAAAATTCTAGTGTACTCTCGAATCTCTCTCTCTCTCTCTCTCACGGCGCTGCTAATTGATGATTTCCGTTTTATTATCATCATCATTATTATTTCTGTTCTTGTTTTTGCTGAAAGTTTATGTATGTGATTAGAACATTTTAATTCTAATGATACCATCAAATGACCTAGTTATATTTTAGAAATCACTCCATTAAATCCTAAAATTTGTCATTTTATTTACGGCCTTTCTTTTTAGCGCGTTTTTTACGTAGTGGAACAAAAGCGCTATTAGGACGCAAATTTCGTCTCCGTCTTCGTTCCATATTTTGTCGTATCTTTTTCTCAGCCAATAAGCAACCAATTGACCTCGGGTTTTCGGCATTTGGTTGCATTTATGCCCTAGATGAGCCGAATCATATTTAAATTTTCCCATAGTTTTCCCGAATTTTCCTATTGTAAAATACAACATGTGAAAAACGCGCTAAAATTACTTGGCCATGCCAATGATTGATATCTTGTTTAATGTTTTTCCCCTGCATTACCCGTAAGGTTAATGAATAAGTATCTATCTGTGATACTCCCAGAACTCTCTATGTTTTGTTTAGAGTTTTCGAAGCTATATTCAAAATAATCGAAATATTGTAAGTTACCTATTTACAAATTCAGTTACTATTCTAACATAAAATTACACTAGTGAGCAAAAGTTGAGGAACCAATACATTTTAATGCATTTTTTGAAAACTATAGAGCCAAATCACACACACACAAGTGAGATTTGGTAGTAAAATGTTTAAAAAAATATTACTAGAATGATGATTATGAAAAAATAATGGGGTACTCGCTCATAATATGATTTAATTTCCCGAAAACATGATTGTCTGAAAATGATGTAGCAAGATGGCGCTTGTGGAGGATTTAATTTGAGGAATGATCGCCCCTGTCCGCAATTTTACTCTCCCAATAAACTCTCAGGCTGTTTATGAGGTCTTAGAACAATACATGTCACTTCTTAGATTCAGAAATGTTCTGAGAGGGAGCTGGTGAGCTGATATTGATCTGACAGGAGCATCCTGGACATGATGTTTGTGATTCAGAGCTGTAGATCTGGCTGAACGCTCTATCCTTTAAAAATCTGTAGTTTCGAGGTATTCTTCGAACCAGTCCAGTTATGTGTGATGAGCGTTATCGTCTGTATAAATAGATAATATGCTACCTGGCATGCTTAAAAGTCTTAAACCTGGCTCTATGATTTCCTCCCTATACCTCAGCGCATTCAAGTTGCCTCCCTGAAAGGCGTGCAACTCTGTTCGTGTGTCCAGCCCACACACACACACATTTTATCCCGACCCAGACCACAAAACACCACCATTTCCCTAATGCCCTACATGATGCTAGAGGGATGGTACCGGTCTCTGGTTCTCTCCATAAATGAACACATCGAGAACCAGTATTCAAACTGAATCTTGACTCTTCAGTGAAGAAATTAACGCAGGTTCTTTGCTTTTGTGTCCGAGGATAATGTTGTCTGAACCATATCAGGAGAGTTTTTCTGAGATCCGGAGTGAGTAGAATGGAAAGCTTTGTTCTCTCGTCAAAAAGCTCTGCATCATTAAACCTCTGGTAAAAAAATACTTCGATACTGAGGAACCAGTAACAGTGAAGAGCTCATTTGAGAGTTAGGTTGCTGTCATTCCTCTTATTATACCTTGCAGCTATAACAACATAGACGGTTGGCATGTTGTGATTTTTGGGCACATTGCAACTGGTTCCATAGTATGGAATCCAAATTTTGGGATACTCTGAGCCATCTTGATACCTTCTCTTGGAATTGACTTGCCGTTTATCTCTCAACTGCTCTCCATCGTAATCTATCCTCCAGACGTTGTCTTTGTGCCCTTGTTTGCAAAAGTTTCAGAAATAATCCTGATCTCATATAAACACGGGTTAAACTAAAAACGCACAGAACAGTGCTTGAAGTATCCAGTCTTTCCTTCACATGTGTAGCATAAAAGAAAGAAATCAAATTTGATCGGATAATTATATATAAGGGGTCTTATGTACTTCCGTAAAGATTTTCATAAAAACAGTTCTGCGGTTTTTGAAAACTACGAAAATGTGGTTGTTCCCCTACTTTAGCATATCAATGCAGTTGGTGCGTACTAATGTGACTCTAGAAATAAAAAAGGACTTAGTAGACAAGGTCGAGTAGAGTATTGGCGATTTTTGTAGCTAAAACGCACAAATGTATCATTTACACTTCCATATAAAATATAAATAAATATGATTCTACTTCCGTTTTTTGCAAAATTTTCGTGCATTTTGAAAGTTGTTTTTTGGGAATAAATTTGCATGCTTTTAAAGTTTCTGTCAAAACTAATTTTTTTCAAACAATTTTTTTCAGGCAAAATCCGTAGAGATCCCTTGTGTATTTATAATTGTGTGTCACAATATGATAAACATTTCTTAAATCCAACGAGCAATGAATTTACAGTTGTGTGGTTTTTATTATTTGAATGTGGGGAGGGACAGTGGGCATGAATTATTTATACCCGATAACTGTAACTATGGCCATAGTGGCAAAGTGATATAGATATCAAATTTGTAATTAGTAAGCTCTAGCCCAGTGAGGTGTTTGAGTCCTTTTCCGTTATAGACCTATTGTATAGAAGGATTACTGCACTTTAAATTCGTCAGAATTCTTACTTTGATATAGCGTGAAGAGTAAAGTATCATTTCAAATACCTAGCTCATCATCTGATTGTGGTTCAAAGTCATTAAGAGTATTGTCAATGGTTAGTGGATTTCATGTAAGGTCAAAACATTCAGTTGGAAAAATGTTCAACTAACAAATAGCTGTAACTTAAAAAGTGCAAGAAAAGATTTTTGTGGTCGGAACGAGGGGAATTAATGAATCAAAATGTGTGGCAACACACTTTAAAACATCCAGTCTTAATTGCTTCGCTTTAAAAAAGTAGCGTTATAAAATTTTTGTGTCAGTTTTTCTGTGATAGTTTCCTACTTATTTTGTGAAGTGATAATTACTGTGATCCAAACAATTTCATTTAGTGAATGAATGAGTGAATATTAAAGTCGTGCTATTTAGCTACACGAGTGTTTTTGGCAACGGTCCTCGTTATTTTGAACCATGGTCAAGTGACGCACAATTTCGTTTAAATGACTTAATAGTTATGTGGTTTTTTAAAGATCAATTAAAAGAATATTTTGTGAACATTTTTTTCTATATTAGTAAAAAGAGGCTGTTTAATAATTGAAAAAGATGTCAAACATTTAAAAATGATTTAACACAACATATTTCTTGCAGGCAATGCTTTGTGTAGACCTCCACATCCAGGATTCCCTCCTCCACCCCCACCATGGTACCCACCCGAAGCTCCCTGTCATACAAATTCTCCTACAGCACCTTGGTATTCATCTTCATCTACAATTCCCAATACTTATTCAACCAACAAACCACAAAATTCAATGGAAAATCACCACTCATTGCAGAAACCTCACCACTATTATTTTGGTTTCCCACCCACACCGCCAAGCGAGGGTTCAAACGAAGTCCCTCAAATGCAAGCACCTTTTGGTTATGAAGACACCAGAGGCTTCACTAGTAGACACCAAGTCGGAACGCATCCTTCAAACGGGATGATGCAAGAAACCTTTCCACTCCAAGGTAAGAGCAAATAATTTTGAGAGGGAATATATTTTCGCAAAAATCAGTCAGCTCTAATGGTTAATGGTTCTTGGTAACCTTTTCTGAAATTTTGTTCCATTAATTTCAGAAAAACGTAGTTTAAGAAAAATGGTTAAACATTTTCTTTTAGCCATGCTCAAACGATTTTAATTTTTTAACTTTTTAAGGTGTTACACAAATCCTTCAAATCAGTGAATACGAGTTTCCGAATAGTTCGTAAAATTTACTTTTATTTCATTGGGATGTCGGAATGCATATTATCATCATGCAGCAAGTTTTTCCGGTAAAGTATGAAAACTAGCTCGGTGGTCAAGTGTTATGTTCTAATTTATTTTTCGCTCATTGACCTAATAAAAGCAAGTTATGAAGAAAACATGATTAGTTTATTTAGTGTACAAGATAACAAAAGAACAAAAAAAAATGTGTCAGATTCAGATAGCGATATTAGAAGTAAAACTGTCATCGTTGGCGTCTGGCGTTTTGCCTTACAGCAGTTTGAATAGAAAATATTCCAGTCGTTTGACATTATTTTCGTATTTTTTGAAATTACAGGAATTTTTTTAAGATTCGTCTTTTTACGGGTTTTGAATTTTGGGGAAATTTTTGAAGAAAAATGCCTTTTCAGCTTATATTAAAAAAATATACGGTCTATCATTTTGGAGTTTTATAGAATTTTGTTTCTTTGTTTAATTACAGGTCAGAATTGTTCTTGCTCGTGTCGTCAAGCGATTCCGAATCATCATTTGAGTCCACAAACCTATCCTCAATTTACTCATCGTTTCACCAATCAAAAGCAAAGTTTCATTCCACCAAATCCAGCACCTCCGCTTCAGTTCACTTCGGGGCAAGAAAATAATCCACAGCAAAATACGGCTAGTAATTCAACAACTTGTCCAAAAAACGAAAATAAGAACATATCTGAAAACAAACCGAAAAAATCCAGCAAAGAGGCCCGACTCAAAAGACATAAAGGAAAAACTCGAGCCAATACAGGTAATACAGAATTCCTTGAAACTTTGCATTTATTAAAGGTCTCGAAGTTTATGTAAAAATATTTCTGTTTAGTAAGTCACTGAAGACGAATTCAACTACAGTTTAAAGATATTGTACATAAATTTTGAAGGATTTTACTCATTAAAATAACTTAATTCAGAGTAAAAAATAATTAGAATTCGATTACTATCTAAAGATTAAAAACATGTAGAAAATCTTGTTAAATAATAACCTTAACTAAAAATAAATATAATTATAAAAATTTGCATTATATAATGTTAATAAATGAATGAATTTTTATGTTGAGAGAGAGAATTGAAAATAATGCACTTTAAATAAATTAGATTTTATGAATTGAAAACATTTATTTATTAAATTTTAATGATATGTTCGCTAGACAATTAGGAAACCTTTCCATTTCTGAAACTCGTTTCACCATCCATTTTTTTATTTTCATTTTTAGTTGATATTTATTTATTTCGTTTATAATACCATTAGATAAATTTTCTTAAATTTACTCAGTTTCATTAATATATTCTATTTCAAATTTGGAATGATTACCGATTTTAAGCCACTTTTATTTATAAATTTTAAGAGTTTTTTTAACTAGTATATTCTGGGGGTGCATTTCGATACTTGCTTAAAACATTTTCTAAAGAAAAAAAAAAAGAAAAGAAATGTTTATATATATATAAATAAGAATTTTATGAGTTTTTCTCAAGTTTTAGAGTTTTTTCGATTGTTGAGGAAAAGGTGGATGTATTTTAATAATTTTATATAGTGACAATTTTTTGTTGCTTAATATATTACATTAATTATAATAAGAATTCAATATTTTATTTAGATTAAAATCTGTGAATTACGTTTTGAAAACCATAAATATTTTTAAACACTTAATTAAATAAATTAACAATATTTTTTGAAACTTTAGGTTATTGTTATTAAATAATAATTACTCTTTAACTAAATTTCATAAAGTATCTAATTTTTTTAAGAATCATAAGCAAATCCATTACATTTGAAAAGAGTTTAAATAAATTTGCATTCGATGCATAAAACAGAAGGGTAATCCAATACATTGTATGGGGAAAAATTCAATTGAGAATGATACAAATATATATACACTGCCTACCAATAAATATTCGGACGCCCATGCAATTGAAGATATCTCCGGTACTCGTCCATGTCACGCCTTCTGTAAAATATCGTGTATGAAACAGCGTTGGTATTAGTCGCATGCAAGATACCACGAAATTCAGAGCTGTCTGACGTCGAGAAGAACGTAATCGTCGGATATCATAGAAATGGCCGATTCTTAAGAGACATATCTAGTGAATTAAACACTGCAAAATCGACATTGGCTTTTGTGATTAAAAAGTGGAAGGTGAGTGGGGATTGTCGGAATGTGTTTCAACACGGCAGGCACACGAAACTAAGAGAAAAACACCGACAAGGGCTGTCCGAAAAAATTCGGAAAAACTAACCCAAATCGATGGCCCACATAATCCAGGAGTTCCAACTAGTATCCAGGACTAATGCTTCGATAAATACCATCCACAATGAAGCACGTTTGCTTAGTTTCCATGGTCGTGCTGCCGCCCACAAACCTTTGATTATAAAATCCAATTACGCAACTCGGTTCAGATGTTACAAGGCACTTCAAAATTGAACCTTATATGAGTGGAAACAGGTTCTCTGGAGTGATGAATCAAGGTTCAATCTCTACAAGTTGGATGGTAGAGTCTGGGTTTAGCGTATACCTGGAGAAAGACTTATATCAGAATGCATTGTTCCTATAGTAAAGTTTGGTGGGGGTGGCATTATGGTCGATGTTTTTCGTGGTATGGACTGGGACCCTTCATCCCAATTCATGGTAAGCTCAACGCCGACTCCTACTGCACTTTTCTAGACAACAGTGTTCTTCCCTACGCTGAAGCAGCTTTAAGGGTTGGATCATTGTTACTTACAAGATGACAACGCCGCTTTTCATGTTGTGAGGTCCACCAGGGATTGATATGATGGCAATAGGGTGAACCGTCTGGAGTTGAATCATTTAGAAAACTTCTGGGACAAATTGGATTGCTGAATTAAGGAGTGCAGCAACTATCCAAAATCAGTTAAAGAACTTACATGTATTTTCCAAGCCCCGAGGGGAAGAAAATACCTTTGTCCATCATCCAAACATTTGTGGAAAGCACGTCCCAAAGTGTTAAGGCTGTAATTGCCTCAGGTAGAGGCTGTTCCATTTATTGAATATGAATAAATTTTGTTTATCTCTTTTTTTCACATGTGTCTAATTACTTATAGGTAGACAGTGTACATATGTATACACTGCTGGCCACCAGAAATGCAAAACCCTGAAGGAAGCACGCAAATAACATGAAATTTACAACATGCATTAGCGGAGGTGAGACATGCAAATGATTAGAATTTCTGCGCAGGCACACATCACGCACACCTGTGGCGCTACCTCGAAGCGCTATTTAAGGCTTGGAGATTTCGACGATTTAAAGTTTGGCAATTGTGTTTTTCTTGTGGTTTTTTCAAAAAACGATCAGTTATGTCTCGTAGAAAAATGCAATCAGCTTCTGATCAAGTATCCGAGTTCGACAGAGGAAGGATAGTGGCCTACCAAGATTGTGGATTATCTTTCAGGGAAATCGTTCTTCGTGTTGGACGAAACCAAACAACTGTAATGCGGATATGTGACAGTTGGATGCAGGAGGGTACAACGGACCAACGTGGTCGATTGCATCCACCTCAGTGCACCACTTCACGTGAGGACAGGCAAATTGTGCGCATTGCAGTGACGAATCGTTCAGTCACATCACGAACCATAGCACAGCACGTTGAGTCTGTAACGCATCATTCAGTGTTTGCGCGTACCATTCGACGCCATTTACAGCAGAGTGGTCTGTCCGCAAGACGTCCATTGCTTGGTCTATGCTTGACGCAGAATCACAGACGTTTTCGCCGCCAATGGTGCGATGAAAGAAGGATGTGGGCGGCAGAATGTAATGAAGTTGTCTTTACTGACAAATCACGCATCTCTCTACAACACCACGAGGGTCGGATTCGAGTCTGGAGACACCGTGGAGAGAGTATGCTGAACAGAGCTGCGTTATGCACCACCACACTGGTCCTGCACCGGGTATTATGGTATGGGGGTGGTATTGGATATCACTCTCGCACTCCTCTAGTTCGCATTGCCGGCACTTGAAACAGCCAGCGCTACATCTCCGAGGTGTTGGAGCCAGTTGTCCTTCTTCACCTTCAGGGCTTGGCCACAGCCATATTTCAACAGGATAATGCGTGACCACACGTGGCACGCATTGTCCAAAGGTTCTTCGTCAATCAGCAGATTGAATTGCTTCCCTGGCCGGCTCGCTCTCCGGATCTTTCGCCGATAGAAAACATGTGGTCCATGGTTGCTCAACGATTGACCCAGATTACACCCCCAGCTGCCACACCAGATCAACTTTGGCAACGTGTGGAAGCTTCTTGGTCTGCTGTACCCCAAGAACACATTCAAAGTCTCTTTGAATCAGTGCTGAGGCGTGTGGCAGCGGTGATCTCCAACAAAGGCGGCTACTCTGGCTACTGATTCTGTTAGGAACCACACTTCACAGAAGTCTATAAATTTAATCATTTGATACTTGGTCAACATGTTATCTACAAAATAAATTTGTTTGTGCTATATCTTGTCTTTCATGGTGTTGCACTTACGGTGGCCAGCAGTGTATATACACTGGTGTCCAAACGTTAAGCATAAATCGTAAAATGCGAAAAACATGGAGTAAATATTCGTAAAATTATTCAAAATTTCTTGCGGATATTAATTGGGAGAAAAATAAACATTGGGTTTAGGTAAAACTTTTCAGTCGACTACGTCCTGCGCGAAACACCGGTGCATGTCGGAACGTGGAGAAACCGATTCACGCAGCATGGGCAGTTCAGACAAGTTTCGTGCAACTGCTGCAACTGCTGTGTGAAGGAACGTTGATAACCATCAAACAAGGTGAATGATGGCACAAAAACGCCAATTGGACATGTTTACGAAAGGAAGAATCGTTGGAATGCTGGAATCCTCACGATCACAAACCAAAGTGTCTCGAATTCTGAATGTGGACCAGTCTGTGATCTCAAGACTGTGGGAGAGGTTTCAAAGAACGGGAGATGTTCCCCGACAACCAGTATCAGGTCGACCAAGAGTCACAACCCCTCGCCAAGACCTATATCTGGTAATGAGTGCGCGACGCCAGAGGGGCAGTAATGCCAGAGCACTGCGTTCGGCGCTCACAGTCGCCACAGGAATACGAATTTCGAGACAAACTGTTTACTGGAGACTCAATCATGCTGGCCTGTATGCCAGAAGACCAGCAGTTTGCATTCCCCTCACGTCTGCGCATAAACGCGCTCGTTTGAACTGGAGTTTGAAGCATCAACATTGGAGTGTGGGAGAGTGGGCCAATGTGATGTTCAGTGATGAGTCCCGGTTTAGTCTGAGTAGTGATTCTCGGCGGGTAATGATATGGAGAAAACGTGGAACACGTTTTGAACCAAGAAACATAACGGAAAGACATCATTTTCCATAAAAGGGAGTAATGGTATGGGCACAGACGGCCGCACTGACCTCCATTTCTTTGACACGGGGTCTGTGACTGCTCAAAGATACAGAGACGAAGTTCTTGAGCCTTATGTTCGCTTGTTTCGAGATGCTGTCGGTCCTGACTTCATATTCATGGATGATAATGCGCCATGTCACCGAGTGGTGCTGATTGATGACTTCCTTGAAGCGAAAAACATCCAGCACATGTCGTGGCCTGCGAACTCCCCTGATTTAAATCCTATCGAGCATGTATGGGATATGCTCGGGAGACAAATTGCAGCCCTTTCGCGCTCACCAAGCTCCGTTACAGAACTGAAGAGAGCTCTCCAAGAAGCTTGGAACCGTTGGAGCCCACAACTCATTCATCATCTCATAGCAAGTATGGTAAATCACTGTGCAGCGTGCCTGGCTGTCAGAGGTGACCACACGCCTTATTAAACTGCAGCATCAGTATTTTATTTAACGTTTTCTTTCATTTTTTCTTTAAAGTGTGAATCCTTGCTATGCTCAGTTCTCTTTCAAACTGCTACTTTGGATAATAAAATTAATTATTATCATTCTTTTGATTTGCTTTCTTATTTTATAACCATTTTACACTCACCTATCACGTTTCCCGCCTTTCTGATTTACAGTTACTTCTTTATTCACATAATTATTAATTATGCTTAACTTATGGACACCAGTGTATATAATAATCAATTTCTTAAAAAAAAAGACTTCTTCTTACTGGAGATACTTAATAGACAGTGATAGAGGATCACTAATATTATTTCTTCAAAATAAATAATAAAACAAGTCAATTTAAATAATCATTTTAGCCCTTTATTCTACATTACCGGGGCATCACATTCGATAAGTTTAATAAGTTTCATGTATTTGTGAACACAAGTTTTCATTTTATCCCCCTGTAATTTAATGTATTACCACGGTAACCATATAAAGTCTCATTTTATTTAATGTAACTCACAGTTCCAGAATTTCTTTTTCTTAAACTAAATGAAGCTCAATTTTGTTTTACTTTGCACACTCTCAGATCTTGAGAGCTAAATCAAGATTAAGTCTCTATCATAAGCAGAATGATTTAAAAGAAAAATGTTGCAAACGAAGTTCAGGAAACCGCTCATAGGTATTTTTCTGTCTTGAATTATAATTTCGAATTAAATTGTCATGAAGTTACGATGGTGGTCGCATGATATTTTTATGTAATAAATAGTGCAATTCACTTCGTTCTCTTTTTTCAATTGCACGTGCAAGTGTCGTCCTTGAATATAGTTCTCACTCACTCTCGTGTTCAAGAGCACCGTAATGTACTAAACTAGAAATTGCAATTTAAATCAGTTCTTGTATATTTGCGTAGACAGTTTTTTTTGGGGGGGGGGATATGAGAAAAGAAAAAATAGAATCGATGAAGTTGAATAAAATAATACTATAGAGACAAATTAAATTAAGAGCGAATCATATACATACCTGAATACTTTTCTGTCATCTTTTCAACACTTTGATTTATCCACGAAATAAAATGCGTTAACTAATAACTAAAAATTTCAGAAAACAAAACATTTAATTTAATTTTTTGTAGTTCGTCTGTGTTTTATTATGATCTTCAAATTTTTGTTCCCAGAAGGTCGTGAGTGTGTGAATTGCGGAGCCACATCCACACCCCTGTGGCGACGAGATGGAACGGGACATTACCTGTGCAATGCTTGTGGCCTGTACTACAAAATGAATGGACACAGCAGACCTCTTGTGAAACCCAAAAGAAGACTGGTAAGATTAAAAAATCGTTAAAAGGAATGTTAACAAAGTTACCTAAACATCTAATAGTAACGGTCTTGTGCGAGTATTGAAACTAAGTCACGAATTACGCCATTGGCTATTGGAGATGTGATCTTTTGCTTCTACGTAATACTGGAAGCTGAAGCATTCGTTTTTATCATTTTAACATGGCTCAGATTACACATGCAAGTTTCTCCTTTTTAATAGTGTAGCTCTTCTTGTAGAGTTCTTTTATAATGTAGCCAACTCTAAGCCAATAGTTTTCTTAAGGGGCACATTACCCTAAAATTGACCAAAATATCGATTTTTTTATTGTCTCACTGATTGTGAGACTTTTCTAAGCAAGTGTACTAAATTTCGTAGCTCTTTCTGCATTATTTAGCCAGTTTGTAAAAACCCCGTTGCGGTTATTGGTGTTTGGGGGTTCGAGTAAAGATCGGCCACAATCTCTCTCAGTTCAAATTACAGTTTATTATTTCACTAACTGGAATCGAAACAACTCAGGGTAGGAAATGCACACCACTACTAAGTATAAGAGCAATCACACGCGAAAAGGATACTTATATTTGAGTATAATCTAATTCACTTACTCTGAGAACACTTTGATCTTCTACGGTCTATTTCACCGTAATTCTGTTGTTAGTTGTACGACCTCCGGTCGTTATTATTACACTCTATCTTATGACTTAATCGTCAATTAGCAATAATGGATTATCCAGAAACTACTCGTCGACCAAGTCTCGATTAGCTCTCAACTACTCTCAACTAACTTCGCGTATCTAAAAGTCAATGCTTAAATAGAACCATTCATTTGAATAAATCGAGTCTTCTTCTTCGGGAGAAAATTTTCAATAGAACAATAGTTAAAAAGAAATAAATTTACCCCAAGAGGATTAGTTACAGGTTCGCGGATAGACCCGTTACAAGTTATTTAACTTTTTTAACAATATGTCGAAGCGAAAATCGAAATTAAAACATGTGATGACTGCGCGTTTAGCTCTTTCATTTATTTTACTGACCTTTATGACTTTAAATGGCTTTTTCAGGCTTTTTTTTGTTTGTTTATTTATTTATTTTTTGTTCGCGATAATCCTGTATTTGAAATATTAAGGTTTTTTTTTGTATTCAATATAAAGTTTTGAAACTTTTTCTGGTTGCTTTGTATGATATGTTTGATGATTCTCTGTGCGTGGAATAAGAATTTTTAGGTAAATAATTATTTTAAAAAAAAATCAAAGTTAGATGAAGCTGTTTTTGTATTGTTTTTATAGTGCCTACGTGACACGAAAAAAAAATTGTGAAAATAAAACTGTCACTCGTAATGCCAATGCTATGAAAAAATTGTAAGGAAGACTTCTATGAATATTACAAAAAAATGTTCAAAGGATTAAATTATGTAGAAGTGATAGAAATTTTAAAATACTGAAAATTTTTTCACAAAATCTAAAATAATTGTTTGTTTAAAAATGGGGATTTTCATCTGAAATGTGTATTTCAAATGTGTTCAAACAAAGTACGTGTAAACATTTTCATTTAAATATATAAATAAAAAAAATTGTGCACACCAGGCGTGTCAAACTCATATGATATTACGGGCCGCAAGTTCTATTTTATATGCAGTTGAGGGTCACATGTTTTTGATGTTCAAAAATAATTAATAAATATATTCAAAATAAATGCATGCATTTTGTTTAATAATAGCAACAAAAAAAGCATAATTTTTTTTAAAAAAAACGTTTAGTGAATTCTACCTATCTTATTTTTATTGCGTCGGTTTGTTATTTTATTATATATTATTGTGTGCCAATACATTGGGAGGGCCACAAAAATGTTCGTTTGAGGCAGAGAGTTTGATACCTGGTGTACAGGGTACCGTGTCCCCTTAAACTTCTTTTTCGTTTCTGTTTATTCTATATACCAGGGGTTGGCAACCTTTTGACTGTGCCGTACCAAACCAATCAACAAATATGATTCAGTGTGCCCCACAGTAGGACATATTTGAAACAATTCGATTCCCGCGATAATGCATGCAAAGTTAGAGAATAGAAGTAAAAAAATATAGATATTTACTGTTCTTTTTTACATATTAATTTTGCATCGTTTAAAAATATTTCTTAACATACAAATAAGCAGCATAAAATATAACTATTTCTTCAACATAAATAAAAAAAAATTAAAATTGTACTTATATTACATATTTTTAAACATTTGTTAAAATAGAAAATAGACAACAAAGTATTCCCCTTCATTATAGTTAAATGAAAAAAAAAATTAAAATTTTAATGAAAACCTAGAGCTTGCATCGCTCTTCTTCATAACGCAAAATCAGAAATATAATTTGGATTTTCAATTTGACATGATTCTGAACATTCAGCCGTTAACAACTTCTTTGCGGACTTGAAATATTTTTCATAAGATAAAAGATTTAATCACTTAGATAAGTAGAACCAAAAGCAGCAGAGTATATGCAGTTTCTCTCTTCAAACAATTAAATCCCTCCAGCAATGACATTCAAAAAATTTACAAAATAACTGTAGATTTATCTATAGAGTTATCTTTCAGATTTTTTCTTGATTCCGTAAATGTTCATAATTATGAAGATGTTTTTTTCAAACAAGGTTCATCACAAATTGATCAACTTCCATCCACTCAAAAATTGACAAATTTGTAAAGTAGTGAAGAATGCCACTGAGAATTGCTCCGCGTGCCGTATGTGGCACGCGCGCCGTAGGTTGCCAACCCCTGCCGTATACTGTAGTCTGATATCCGATGTAATCTTTAATAGCATCCAAAAAAAATAAGAGCTTCCATAAGAAGTCCCTTCAGATAATATTTTTAATTAGACAAATATTTTCTACATGTGCATCAATATTTTTTACTTTTCTCTAGTATTATAAATACTGATTTATTCCTTTACTGAAGAAAAAAATAAGTAATGAAAATAATTTTAAATACTGTAAAATATTTAGCACTAAAAATATAATTAGAAAAACTTTGATTACATTTGAATTTTTTCAGCTTATTAGAACTAATTTCATTCGAAAAATAAAACACATGATGCTAACAACTTGGTACCTTTCATGACAGAGTTAAAATTCTAACAATCTCTATAACAGCATTGAGCATTTTTTTTTCCAATCTCTGCTACAAAATTATACCTTTTTTTTTTCAATAAACGGTAGATCTTGTTTAAAAGTAAATATTCTCTTATAGAACCAAGCAAAAACCTGTGATTTATAGGGAAAAATTACTTTTTTTTGTTTTTTTGTCATTTTTATATAAATTATTTTGACAGTTAAAACTGAATTATAGAGTTAGAAAATCTTTTCTAAACTCTTTCGTGTTCCAACCATTTTTACAAAAGAATGATCTAGAGCAGTGGTGTTCAGACTGTGTTCCATGGAACCCTGGGGTTTCTCAAGGCATACCCACGGGTTCTACGAATCTCAATAAAAATCGAAAAGAAAACTATAAGGGTATATGCACAAAATGCATTCTCATTCTCTATGAAGTTTGCGTAATCTCAAGGACTTAATGCTCATCCCTGTTGTTAAAAGTGAAAATTTTATTTATTAATAACTTTATTTTATAATATTTTAAAAATTTTTACTATAATATAATAAAAGAATATTAAAACATTTTTAATATCTACTATCCCGGACTCCACGAAATGCTTTTATACCCGTTAGTACAATGTTTTGCAAAACTAAACAGTTTTCTAATGGGAAATGTACCCTTTTGCATTTAAGGAAAGAAATACTAAAAATGTGTGTGAAGAAGAGGGAGCAAATTATCAATACATAAACAAATTCGACGTTAAAATCTAAACTTAATGAAGAATAACTCTTAAATTTTAGGTTGCATCATGCCTAGATACTCAGGAGTTCTCACACAGCTATAAACATTTTAATGCCATTGAGAACAATGCACTTAAGTGAAAAATATTTCTCAATAAGAGCGACTACAAAAATAAAATATAAAAACAAATTAAACAAGGAATGTGAAGTCTGACTGCAGATCATTTCAATAGATCTAGACTTTGACAGTTTTTGTAAGAATAAATCAATCACGTGTCCCAGTCATTAAATATAATTCATGAATGGGTGACACTTGGGTCACAAATTAATATTAATGAGTAAATTATATTTAATTTACATTAAAAAATTTTAATAACACAGACCATATTTTTTTTAATTGCTTTTACACAAAGTACCAATAACATATTGATCTAGTTTAAATATTCTTCTAAATGTGTGTGTGTGGAATGGGGTTCCCCGTGAGTGAGTGAATATTAACGTCGCACTTTTCAGCTACACGAGGGCTTTTGGTGACAGACATCGTAACTTTGAACCATGGTCAAGTGACGAGGACGACACCTGAGCTGGCACCCCCTCTCCTAACTACCCCACCACACCAATGGGATGACGTTTGAGATCTCGACATGACATACCTGCCATGATCCGATACCTTGACCACTTGGCTACCGTGGCCACATTGGGTTCCCCGAAAACATTTTATAGTTCTAAGGGTCGAAAAATTTGAAGACCACTGATCTAGAGAAACCTAACACCTTAAGTCCTACACCTACAAAAAAAAAGTCAAGCCTACATTAAAAAATAATTCTCAAAGTATCCGACTACTTGCGATAACTTTAAAAAAATAGAGATATGGGGATTTTTTTGTGGTTTTTAGATTTGTTTGGTACATTTTAAGAAAAATATTCTAAAATTAAGAAGAGAAAAAGAAATTATTGTTACCAAAATGGGAAAAAATTGGCAAAATTTTACAAAAAATAACATAAACGCGGCTTCTTCTGTATTAAAAGTTTATGAACACATTTTCAATTTTTCCATTGTGTTGCTATGTTATTCATTTTTGAAATGATCTTCAGGATAACAGATATTTTAATTTTTACAAAAACTAGAACACTTTATCTTAGTTATTATATGAAATTGCTTAAAATAACAGTGATTATACTAACATAAGAGACTGTAAATTTTGTAATAAAACAGATTGATAAATCTGAAGGTTAAAATATTTCTACTATTATACAGAACATACACAAAAAGTTTCAATTAATTATTTTCAAAACTTTTTCAGCAATCATTGGCCCCGTTTCAGCATTTTCAGAAATAACATATTTCGAGTAAAACGTGTTTTAAAGTGTGACATCTGCTAAAGTATGCTTAAAGTATTGACATCTCCTTTTTCTAAAACACTTGTAGTTTTTGTTCTAGTGAACGAAAAATAATAAATTTGGTGTTTTTATAAAGCTAATAAAATGATCTATAAAATAAATCATAAAAAATTGTCTTTTGTCAAAAATTACAATTTTAAGGTAGTAGAATACCTTAAGATGAGATTTTCAAGATAATAACTTTTCCTTTCCCTAGCAGAAAACTGTTTTTCTGTTTTCTGTATGGGTTATGATGAACCTAAATACAGGATCATAATATCCAGAAGGTTGGCTATGCAGAAGTCCAAGGATCCAATATAGAATAAGGGCTTGTCGATTTTTTTACTTTATATTCACTTACGGAAAATGTTATTGTTCTTAACTGAATGACAGTTCAAAGTATAATATTCACTTGCAATTTATACAACCCTGCAATCACATTTAACACCAATTCGTATAAGTCCCCAATGTTCTTCAACTGTAACTATCTAAATCTTTAAACTGATTGTATCTGCTCCTTCCTATCTTTACAATCGCAAACGACAGGCAAGTTCACCTTTGGCAAGTTTCCAAAATATTTAAATGTTTCAAGTCACATCCACACACATACACTATATATTGCTAGCTTACATAAAAAATAATAAAATAAGCAAGACTGGCGAGTCCTTAATAAGTGTGACAGCAACCTCTAGGACAGGGGTAGCGAACCTTAATCGATCAACGTGCCACTTTTTTCTGAAAAAAGTATTTAATGAGGTATAGACGTGCCGTCAAGTAATTTTGACTTGTAATTATTTGAAAAATAATAAAACTAAATATTAACAACTCAAAACTCTTTATTTACTACAAAAAAAAAATACTTTTTTCTACTGTATAGTTGTAAATGCTTTAGTTATATACGTGTAATTCAAATTAACGTAACATTAGTATGACTTCTGTTGTTGCAGATTGGAGGACAAATAACTTATATTAGGATTGTAAGAGGTGACTTTTATAGAATGCATGCAGAATTGGAGTCATCTGTGAAATGGTTTCTATGCAATTAATTATTTTTTCTGTAGTTCACTTTTTTGACAAGAGGATTTGTGGTTTGTTTCAGTATGCCGTTTTACAGACGATGTTCTGCATACCACTGTTCCAGAACATAAAACACGCACCGCTTTGTTGCCTTTACTAATAATGCCCTATTTCTAGATTCACCAAATTTGAAATTCTCTGTTGCACTTACTATTTTGCACTTTTTGTTCTTTTACTGAACTAGCCATATTAAATATCAGTTGAAAATCGCAAATATAACAAAAATAAACCTTTGAAATACAGTTGTGTCAACGAAATTGACTATGCTATGCGTAGACGAATTTTGCATCATTAGCAAACTTATGTTAACGAGACGTTAACTAACGCTAGGCAATAACCAACGAGTGTGCTCACCACCACCCCGCGACCGCTCGCGTTTGTTCGTAATACTTCATTGTGAACTTTGTCATTTTGAAATAAAATGTAAACCATTTTGACCACTGGCGTGCCCAAAATATTGTGCCGCGTGCCACTGGTTCGCCGTCCCTGCTCTAGGATAATATGATTTTGTTGGATGAATAAAAATATCACAACTGCATTTATATAACTGATAGTTTGAGAATATTGAACTTTTCATTATTCATTTTTCTTAACCTCTACGAATCAAAGACAAATCCAAACATAAAATTAATTGCGATGTTGGTTCCAACTCATTGTTATGTCAGGGTTGAAAAAATATAACACAAAAACTGCTTGATTCGATACTCAAGTACGGAATGTACACGATCAGATCTACAGTCGCCACAGAGACCAAACACGACAAAAACAACTCTAAACGTTACTTGTTCGACGAAAAAAAAAGGGAAAAGGAGTTTGGGAGCAACAAGGATCCCATTGTGCGGAAGGGTGCAAAGGCAGGCACACGACTCGCTGCGATGTACTGGCATGGTTAGCAGGAAATGGAGCGTTTCTCAGAATACCAGGGATGGCAAACGATGCCAATCATTAGACCGAGACAGGTGTACCAAGAAGATACTTATCTTATCTGCCGATGAAGATCTCTTGAGGAACACAGATTCCGTAATGATACAAAGATAGCTTACCGAGGGCGTTCATCAAGGGGTATGCAATAAATTAAAGCAGTCCTCTTGCCGTTTGAAAAAAAATTATGGGCAAGCTACATAGATTTCAGAGGCGAACATCCGTCATAGGAAACGTCATCAGCAGCAGAACTCAGCTTTCGTGCTTTTGCTGAAGTGTTTTCCGGTTTTAAAACCGTCTTCTCCTCCCCGTCTTCAAATACACAATCATTCTAAGCTATCATAGACTGTTACTAAAGTGAATAATAGCAGCCAAGGTTTATTCTATGGACGCGTTTTATTCTTATATTCACTCAAATGATCAAAGAGATATCCAGATGAATGATAATGATTCGAAAATATGCAAAAATTAAATATATATTAAGTTTAAACAGCGCCTATTAAGTATTACAAATCTTTTCTGAGACTGAACTAAAATTAATTTAGAAGAATTACAAAAGATGTCAATTTAAGCAACATAACTTTAACAGCAGACGATTATAAATCAGTAAATAAATTAAGTAATCACATAAAATAGAGTTACACGAACTATTGCAGACGATAATAATATGAAAGAGAAGTTTGAACTTAAACAATATTTATAACTATTGTTATTGATATTCCAATGTGCTTTCAAAAAATGTGAATTAATCGATTAACAAGAGTCTATTGTACGATATTGGATAGTGCTAAATTACAGTACAATGTGTTAACATAAGTAACACAAAATTGAATTGGAATTGTAACAAATACATTTTCTAAAGATTTACTGGTAAAGTTGTATTCGCGTAATATGTAAAAGCAGGTCTCAAATTTAGGACACACTTTTATAAAAAAAATAAAACAATATTAAAATAAACATATATATAGAAAAGAAACGTATAGAGTAAACATTCTTTCATATTTCTATCAAAAAATTACTTCAATATTTTTTCCTCACAAATATATATATATATAAGTTTTGTGTTTCTTACACTAAGTGAACTTTTTTTTTATGATAAAGAGAATGCTGTACATTTCTTGAATGTTTAGTTTTAGAGAATACAGCAAGATAAATGAATATATATGCGTAACACACAAAAACACTTGTACATATAACTAAAAATTATTCTGCCTAAGACGTTAAAAGTTTAGAAATATTACTTCAAAATCTTTTTTAAAAAATTATTTGGGTTATTGGTTGATTGATTATTTATTAGAATTGCTCTACGAAGCAACATGAGAACTATTGGTAATATTCCTCGTATTGAATAACAAGAAATGTGACATTAATGAACAAATCAATTTGGAATAATTAGATTGTTATCATTAAAAATTAGATAACTTTAATAAATTATTTGAAATCACTTAACTTTATTTTGAACTTTATCTTCCCACAAAATGAACGAATTAAATAACGAGTCAATAATTAGCTTAGAAAAGTGCAGAATTATGTTTATTGAATGTATAGATCAGAGGTTCCCAAACTTTTTTGTCCAAACCCTTGCTATGTTTGTCGGTTCTGGGTACATCCCTATTTACCTAATATTGAATCTTTGCAAATTTATCAACAATATCTTTTTGACAGCTGATATAGAATTACTTACTTTAAAAGATTTAAATTTCTAACTGTTGTGAAGAGTATAGTATTTAAAACTTAAAACATACATATTAACTAATTAAATTAAAATTTAATTAATACAAAATAACTGTTACATAAAGTAACTGAGCAACAAACAAATGTTTTTAATAGGATACATGAATCTGGTGCTTCCAAAATTGCTGATTTTCGTTTCTAAGTTTTACTGTAAGATCTTCGTTAGTGTCTATTCCGATCAATTCCTCTTGTGATCTGACATTTTTTTCCCAGTGTGACCATATTAATTCATTGTCTACACACACTGTGGTATTACCATAGTAAAAGCATTTTAAATCATAGTTTCAAAATCTGAATAGAGGGCATTTAAATGTTGATCGTAGGTTAAAACGTCATTTTCCTGGCAGATTGTCTGTGACAAATTGAGAAACTGGGAAAATTCGCGACGTCCAATAGTATACTCCTCGGCTTAATTCTGGCAAGAAACGCTGAAATGATGATCCTTTTAACTGTAAATTAACCTCATTAAATTTAGTAAATAAATCTGTTAAATACATAAATCTGATTTCCAAATTTTGATTTCAATTTTCATCTAAAATTAAAGTCACGATCTGGTTTAATGAAATCCAAGATCGCACCCCCCCCCCCCCATTTACACCTCATAGACCCCCAAATTATTTTTCCGCTAGTATGGACCCCTTTCAGGTCGTCATAGACCCCTGAGGTTTACCCTCAAATTAAACCACCACTTCGAGAATCGCTGGTATAGATAATCAGTTTCTGAACCATGGCTATGTGTATGAACATATAATTGATTGATGTATGCGCCTATTAAACAATATATCTCGTAATTTATAATTCATAAAATATGAGTTCTAAATAGAAACATTTTGATAGTAAAATTTCTTTATTGAGAAATATTTTGGTAAAAATAAAATAAAGAAATTGTAAGAATTCTATTTTTTGTTAATAAATGAAAGTTTTATCGTCTCTCTCTCACAAGAGTCTCTCCCTAAGATATATTTATATCTTGTACATATTATTGTTAGATCAGGTTATATTAATAACTTTCTTCTGAGATATAAATTTATTTCACAAGAGACAGTTAATTTTTTTTAAGTATTATATTTTAACAATATATATATATATATATATATATATATATATATATTATGTTGGTATCAATATATTTTGCAAATATATTTTATGAAAAAATAATTTTAAATGTCTAAATTTAATGAAAAAAGAAGTAAATTAGGGTGTGTGAAGACACTGTTCTATTACTGAACTGTACTGAACTGAACTGAAGGAATTGTATATATTTATGCGCCAACAAAATAATTACTACTGTGCAGTGACACACACAAGGCGTGGGGTCCCTGGGTTTGCCCCCTTTCCCGATTTTTGACCCTTGATATTTTTTTCAATTGAGTATAATCCTATATATTTAGTACATAAAATTTAATTAAGTATTTGTTCTTAATAATTAATTTTATTAAGAACGAATACTTAATAAAATAATTAATTTTATTAATTATTCATTCAGTAATTTATTTTTTACTGTTTTTAACTCCCGATAATTGACAAAATCAAAAGGATATGTTTGGCGGTTATTGAAGTACGGTACGAGAGTGGTGGAATTTCAACCCTGCCCTCCCCCCCCCCTCCTTGAAAAATTCCTGTGTGGGCCGCTGTTACTATGAAATGTGTCTTTATCCTAAAACCAGAAACACATTAAATTTATTGTTATGAAACATTAGAAAGCCCTTTATTACACATGTCCCACCAATAAAAACTTTCTTAATTCTTTTCATTTGAATTTTTTTTTTATAATTAATGAGAGAAAAAAATTCCTCAGATAAATATATATGCAACGTAAACTTTTTTCAGCAATCCCTTCCCCACTAAAATATTTCAGAATTCAACAAAAATATTCCAGAAATTCTGGAACCAGAAAATCCTTTATTTCACAATTATTTCCGAAATTTCAGTTGCCAAAATATTTTTTATTTTCGCAAAAACGAAATTCTCTGAAAAATATAATAGGGACATTTTACACAGTAACTGTCATTTTTTGTCTAAAGTTGGAAAAAATTAGATATTGAATTCATTTTGAAAATGTAGAGAGAAAAAATGTATTTTTATATTGTTATTCAAATAACTGCAAGCAAAAAAAATTTCAGTAAATAATTTAATAAACAGTAAATGATGTATTATGTAAAGATTTATGTATTTATTCACTGAAATATGAAATACGTCATTTTTACCTCTAGCTTATTATTTATTTGTAATTTGATCTTTTTTAATTTAAGCTTCATTTTGTTTCTTACTGCTGCTGAAAGATGCCGAGAATTCAATTCGATAAAGAAATGAAAATTTCCTAAATAAAATTAATTCTGACTTGTAGTACATATAGTTAAATATAAATTTTCTGATGTATATTTTCTTCCAATTTTTAAAAATTTAACGATATAACAATAAAATTTAACTCTAAATACAATAACATGCAAAAAATACTAACAGATTTATTCAATTATTTGCTATGTTATGCTGCGTCTTTTTTAAATAAATATTTAGAAATATCCTAAGAATTAGAACTAAAATTTTACTAAACTGGAACTTAAAATAATTTTTTTTAAAAAATCTAGTTTATTTTTAAAAAAATATTTAATTTCTATGTTTAAAAGAAGATGGAATGCTTTGCATCATTTTTTTGAATTACATTTGTTTTTGTGTTCTATAAAATGTTTCTAAAAACAACTAAAAATATCCCGTTTTATTTTACGTTCATAATATAAGCTGATCATATCAAAATTCACTTGATATTTCTTTCTACAAAAAAATTAATGTATAATGATTACATTCTAAAAGGATTATGAACCTTTATATTTTGAAAAAAATTATCTTCAGAGGTGAAACGATTAATATACGATATGACGCCTGTTTTTTTACAACTGATGTTTTTTTTTCACAGCTAAAACGTTTTTAATTAATTGCCATCATCAGTGTTTAAAGTAAGTCATATCAGTTATGAGTAGTTATTTTAAAAGATAATACTTGTTAGTGAGTCTTAAAAAATATGTAATTCATCTCCATTTCCCTCAATGGTTATCTGTCAACACAAGTCGTCTTTAAAAACTACTGGAATAATTAAGAACACTTAATTGTATACTGCTTAGCTGAAAATTATGTTTTGCTCTCTTTTTTTTCCTTAGAAAAAAAATACTTCAAAGTGATTAAGAAATCTGATCTTCAGAGATTTTCTCCATAGAAGATGTTGTTGAACTTAAAAGTGAGATTTTCATCTTCCACGTATCTCTGCAAGATGAGTTGTACTGATAAAAATAACGGATCTTGTAATTGCATCTCCCCTTCTTTTGCATCAGATCGGAAAAATCTCAACTTTTATCTCTACCGTTATTCTCCGCTAAATACCACAAAAAGATTCTCAGTTCTGAAATAAATGAAAGAGTCTTCTATAATTTCTTGATTGCTCTCCTTCTGTTTTTGTCAGCTTAGAAAATAAACCAGAAATGCAGTCATTTTCCCTTAACTTTTTATCTTTCAAAAGACCAAACGATTTTCTTACGTCTTGGCATAAAATGACTTCGGTGTTCGAATGTAGAATATTGTACAGTTTTAACGGCGCTTTTTGTGATATTAATGATTAAATATTAATTTCATAAATAAGTATTGATTGGTAATATTGTTCTGATGGTAGATAATTATGAAATTTCGTCCTCTTATGCCATAATTAATAGCATTTACTTTGAAATAAACAAAAACTGATATTATCAGAAATTTCGATTTATGGAATAATGAAATTTTTTCTGCAAAGAAAAGGTAAGATGATTTTATCGACACTTTTTCCATATACATTCATTTATAATAAAGATATTAAAACCTATGTTGAATTTAACTTCACTTATTAACTGTTTCGGATATAATTATCTCGAAAATTTTTATTTTTGTCTTATCGTATTCTTCTAATTGTTATCATATCATATCGGTATAATATCACTAAGAAGAATTTATACATCCAACAACGCGGAAGAATTAAAAATGCTTTTCAATAAATATGTATATTTTATGCTGTAATAATTATGTATTTCTTAATTTATTTTAATTGCTTAATTTATTTTGCATATCGATACTACAGCAATATTTTTTCAATAGATATTAGAGTCACAATTCATATAAAAAAGTAATAAAACAGTTATTCACAAAAGTCCATGTTCTCTAGCGACATTATATTATTAAAAAGGTTTCTGTTCTTGTGCTTTCCCTTAAAAAAATTGGAGACAGTAACATTAAATATAATTAATATAATTTCCATTCAGATGATATTTTTCAGTTAATTGAGATAAATATAAATCAATTAAAAGCCATTATTTAAAAAAAAAAACTTAAAAACTGAAATTTTTGAAACGTTTTTTGAATTCTTACAAAATACTTAAATTTTTATATTTTTAATTATCTCAAATGAATTATACTTCCTGGATTACTGAAAGTTAAAGTAAATACGGAAGAGAATTTTTTTTGAATTTATTGAGTCTTTTTATAATTATTTTCAAAGCTAAGTTCTCTCCCCCCCCCCCTTTGAAAAAGACATAAACATTCTAAAAGTATTAGATTTGACATTCTTTTTTTAAGTAACTGGAACTCTCAAACTGAAATGCATAGTAATTTTTTTATAGAACGTATATATCTACAACGCGCGTATGTATTTTAAAAAATTAAAATTATCTTGAATAGGAAGAAAAGAACTTAAAGGTGTAAGAAACACTTACACTAATAAGAGAGAATAAGTCTGAGAAAAATACATTCACACACACACACACACACACACACACACACACATAGTTTGATTAAGGATGTAAACTTTGAGGCTAACCGCAAGAAAATAAATTTTCAAATATCTTAAAAATTAATTGGATATTAGATTTAGAATTAGGATGAACAACCAAAGATGGTATTTTACATAATTTTTATCATTTTTAGGAGTAGTAATAATCATATTGTTCTCAGAGAAAGTTATAAATATTAATATGTAGTAAGTATAGAATTTTTTCTTATGCGATTTTTTTATTATTATTGAGCCGAGATAATCAAATTCAGAATTAAGTTGGTAAAATTCGTATTTTGAAATTTTAATCATGAATTTTAAGAAAAAGCGTGGAACAAATCGTTTTCAAACCCTTCCGCAAAAAATATAGAAAGGATTTCAAAGTTCAATCAAAATTTAGGAAATATAAGGGATTTTTTTTTTCTAAAATCCTTTCTTTCAAGAACTGGAAAAAAAAATATCTTAAATTTAAAAATAAGCCTTTAATTAGGATGAAAAATTCGTTACAGAAAGTTGCTAATAGAAAATCTTTAAAATATTTATTTTCCTTTTTAAATTGGAAAAAAATTTAATTCGAAAGAGAGGTTGAAATTAATATTTGAGACAAACATATCTTTGAAAATTTATTCCTGTAAAATAAGAGGCAAATCAAGAAAAAAAGAACTTAGCAATTAAAATCAATACACTTTTATATTATTTTCAACCAACAAAATTAGTTCGTTAAATTCAAGAGCATCTAAAAGTCATCGACAAATTGATGAAGCGTACGAAAAAACACTGCGAGTACTAAACTTAATAAGAAAATGGTTTAATGCTTTTAAAAATGGACATATATGAAGCATGATGTAGAACAGGGGTCGGCAACCTATGGCATGCATGCCACATGTGGCACACGGTACAATTCTCAGTGGCACTCTGCTTTATTCCACAAATTTGTCAATTTTGAGTGAATCCATAAACACGACAACCAACCAACCAACCAACCATGGAAGTTGATAAATTTGTAAACGAGCTTATTTGACAAACATCTTCAGAGTTATGAACATTTATGGAATTACGAAAAAATCTGGCAGATAACTCTAAAGATAAATTTACAGCTATTTTATAAATAATTGAATGTCACTGCTGGAAAGATTTAATTGTTTGAAGCTAGGAAATTGCATGTACTCTGCTTTCAGAGCTTTTGTGGTTCAACAAATCTAAAAAAATCTTTCCTCATATGAAAAATATTCCGAGTCTTCAAAAAAATTGTTTTACAACTAAATGCTCAAAATCGTGTCAAATTGAAAGTCACAAATTATATCTATTATGAAAGTAGAGCTGTGCAAGCATTAAGTTCGCATTAAAATTTTTATTTATCTTTTTATTTAACTATGATGAAGAGAAATAATTATGTTTTATGTGGTTTATTTTTTATTTTAATAAATATATATATATATATATATATATATATATATTTTATATATTATATATTATATTTATATAATATATAAATATATATATCAATATATATATATATATATATACAGTGGTGGCAAAAAGTCCTGAACACACTAATTTTTTAGCGTAATTTTTGTGTTTGACTTCATTTTTCGTTGTGAAATTATCGCACTATCTTAAATATTGTTATTGATTTTAATGTATTTTTTATGCTGATTTCAAATCTACTACTAGTTTCTTAATGACTAAAATATTTTTTGTAGTAAAGCTGCCTGAACACAATAATGTGAAATATGTGCAGAATAAAACAATATAGAATAACATAATATGCAAAGAAAAATAACCCGAAAATTGACAAATACGGTATATTTAATAGGCATTTTGAAAATTACATTGTTGTCACATGTTAGAAAATCAATATTTTATGGGCCAGCCGTTTGCTTTAATTACGGCTCTACATCTTTTTGGCATGGAATGCACCAATTTCAAAACAAGATCTTTCGTGACAATATGGTTGAAGGAAAATATTAAAGCTGCTAAAGTACCATGTGGCCTTTCTACTGTTGTGAGAACTTTGAAAAGATTTTCTGAAACAAATTTTATTGCGGACAGGGGGCGATCAGGACGACCAAGAAAAACATCTTTACGTGAAGACAGGTTATTGCACAGAATTTCACTTTCAAACAGAAAGCTTAATTCCTCGCAAATTTTGAAACAATGGACTTTGACATCAAATGTGAGTGTTTGCCCAAGAACTGTTAGAGGAAGACTGCTGGAAATTGGGTTACGAGGCTGTAAAGCGCCCCCAAAACCATTACTGACTGAATTTCAACGCAAAAGGCGATTGACGTGGGAAAGGGAACATTCATTATGGACTATTAAAGACTGGGAAAAGGTAATATTTAGTGACGAGGAGTCAGTTTTGTATTTCTGGCAACCAAAGTAGGGCCTATGTAAGACGACGCACTCATGAGGAATTCAGCCCTCAGTGTCTGAAGCCCACAGTAAAGTACCCGACAAAAGTGATGGTATGGGGTTGCATGTCTTCTCATGGTGTTGGAAGACTTCACATCGTTAGCGGAACAGTGAAAGCCATGGATTACATTGAAATACTACAAAATAAATTGCTACCAACTGCGAGAGATCTTTTTGGGAATCAGTCATGGATTTTTCAGGACGATAACGCCCCTTGTCATCGTGCACAGGTAGTCCAGAAATTGTTGAAAGACCATACTGTGAATAGAATGAACTGGCCAGGACAGTCTCCCGACCTTAATCCGATAGAGAACTTATGGTTTAAAATTGGTTATGAAATTTCAAAGAAAAAACCTTCAAACAAACATGAATTAATTGAAGCTTTAATATTTTCCTTCAACCATATTGCCACGAAAGATCTTTTGAAATTGGGGCATTCCATGCCAAAAAGATGTAGAGCCGCAATTAAAGCAAACGGCTGGCCCATAAAATATTGATTTTCTAACATGTGGCAACAATGTAACTTTCAAAATGCTTATTAAATATACCGTATTTGTCAATTTTCGTGTTATTTTTCTTTGCATATTATGTTATTCTATATTGTTTTATTCTGCACATATTTCACATTATTGTGTTCAGGCAGCTTTACTACAAAAAATATTTTAGTCATTAAGAAACTAGTAGTAGATTTGAAATCAGCATAAAAAATACATTAAAATCAATAACAATATTTAAGATAGTGCGATAATTTCACAACGAAAAATGAAGTCAAACACAAAAATTACGCTAAAAAATTAGTGTTTTCAGGACTTTTTGCCCCACCACTGTATATATATATATATATATATATATATATATATGATGTTAAGGAATATCAATAAATGATACAAAATTACTGCATAATAAAACTGTAAATCCATATTATTGACCTCTATTCTCCAACTCTACGTGCATTATTGCGGGAATCGAATTGTTTCAAAAATTTCTTAGTGTGTGGCACGCTTTATCATACAGTTAGAGTGGTTTGGCACACCACAGCTAAAAGGTTGCCAATCCCTGATGTAGAATGAAGTTATATATTAATTAGTAATGATAGCTGACTCAGAAAATTGAGGAAAATACTCAAGAAAGCAATCGCAATACGATGTCATCGTTATGTCATGTGTTACTTCAAATTTAAAAATTGTTTCATGGAAAATGAGAGGGAACACTTACATATTTGGAAGTTATGCTTATGATATTTTCAAACATTGTGTTGCACAAATCCGATCATTAAGGCAGAGCTTTGATTTTCCTCGAGAAGTTTTATGTCGTAGATAAGTTTTAAGCCATATTGTTTTGGGAAAGAAGAGAGTATTTTGGTTATTTAATTTTTGCCTCTAGATGACTCGCAGTAAATTCTAATAACTGACATTGATTATCATTTGCAATCACACTTAACAAAACAAACACCTTAGACGTCCATACTGCAATAGTAATGACAATGTCAAAACAACCGTACTGGAATAGTCAAACAATCAGGCGGCTGGACTTCATGAGGATAGAATTTAAAATCTGGTCGTATAATTCCATAATTACAATAGTATTGATGTTGTTGTTGTCGTGTTTTTCATACTGGGATACATACGAAAGACGAGAGATGGATGAACAGAAACATACAATACAAACACAGAAGAATATAGATTTTTATTACAAACGATGATCTCAGCATAGAACAGAAGGGGTGCGCTGCTTTCCATTCGAGATGGAAATCCGACTTCTTTTCCCCGAAGATACATCCATGTCTTATACGGAATTCGAACCCGAGTCCACTCGATTACAAGCCGAGATTCATAACCACCATACTAGGTGGGATGGCAATAGTATTGATGGGAAATTAAAAGTTCAAAACAGTAAATTAATGTTCAGGCTTTCATGTTAAAATGAAATTATGAAAAAGTTGCCTTTTGTCTCTTTTTATATAAAGAAAAGTAGTTAGAAAACATATCTCGAGAATTACAACTTTTTATATCACCGTAGTTAAAGCTTTAACATATTTTTATAGCTATTTTCCCCGTAACTAAAATTTTAAGTCTAATATTTTCAAACGATTCGAATTTATTTGCTTTGCAAAAGAATTAGAAATTTAGAACATTTCAGTACAGTTGTTTTGATTTTCGAAAACTATTCTTTCATTAAAGCATTCGAAAAATCATTTACTTAATATTTAGAAGGCGAACTTATCTAGTGATCTAATGTTGTGTCCATTAATGATCTATATCAGAATTTATAAACATAAATTATTAATTGAAAAGAAATGTCTGAAATTGTATTCCACGATTTTTTTCGGTTAAAGGAGTTGTAGTAATTTTTTTTAGATTGGTAGGATTCTGATAGCGCGTCTGCGGTTACGAGAAGAACCACATCCGTTATCCACAACTAAGGAAGAAGCTAATATTATGTTCTTTACATAAAAATGAGGAAGAAAACAATTCAAAATTTAATGTTGAGAAATACTTCTTATATATGTAGCAAAAGAACTTATAAACTCTGGAATCCAAAAAGCCCTCTGCTACGAAGCAGTTTTGAACACTGGACGTATTTATCAAGTTTGATATTTTATTATAAAAAATGGAATATTTTAATTTCAATTTCTCTCTAAAAAACAATTTTTATGCCTTTACTTTACAATAAACTTTTAGTTGATTTTGGAGGAAAAAAATGTATTTAACATATCCAACTGCTTGCGACAACTTTTTTTAAAAAGCGGAGATATGGGGATTTTTTTGTGACTTTTAGATTTGTTTAAAATATTTTTAGAAAAATATGTTAAAATTAAGAAGAAAAAAAAAGAAATTATTATTAGTAAAATGGGAAAAAATGGGTAAAAACTGACAAAAAATAACATAAACGTGGCCCATTCTATACCAAAAGCTTATGAACAAATTTTCAATTTTTCAATTCTGATGTGTTACTATGTTATTAATTTTTGAAATGACTTTCAGGATAAGAGATGTTTTAATTTTTACAAAAACTAGAGCACTTCATCTTAGTTATTATATGAAATTGCTTTAAAAAAACAGTGATTATATGAACATAATCGACTGTAAATTTGGTAATAAAACAGTGATTGATAAATCTGAAGGTTAAAACACTTCTACTATTATACAGAATATACACAAATAATTTCAGTTAATTATTTTCAAAACTTTTTGAGTAATTGCTGTTCCCGTTTGAGTATTTTAAAAAAAAACACACATTTCGAGTAAAACGCGTTTTAAAGTATGACATCTTGCTTAAAGTAATGACATCTGCTTTTACTAAAACACTTGCAGTTTTTATTGTAGTGAACGGAAAATAATAAACTTTGTATTTTTATAAAGCCAATAAGATTGCCTATAAAATATTATCATTAAAAAAATTGTCAATTTTTGGCAAAATTCATATTTTTAGGGTAGACGGATAACCTTAATCACAAATGTTATAAAATTAAGAATTATTTCTATACAAAGCTACGGAATGAGCACGATGAAGTAAAACTCCATCCGGTTTTTTATTACCATGAGAAGTCTGTTTCAATGAAATTATTTGGCAAAAACTATTGCTTATCTTCGGTGATTCCAAAGACAATACCGCAAAAGGTTTTCCTTCGAAGAACTGTTCGAAAAGGTCGAGACAACTTCTATTTGATACTGTACCCGAAGGACAACCTAAGTGGCAAAAAGCCAAAGTCACAGCTCTGAAGTGTGATGGAATCAGTGTACAAGTGGCAATTTGACAACTTCTTTAGTGTAGTTAGATTACCCCATCTATCATCTCGATCTGTCAAGCCCACTTATTATCTTTGCATCGTAGTTAGTAGATAATTGCTGTGAACCATCTTTTAAAACGTGGTAGGGCATAGAGCCTAGTTTAAAAAATGTTCCCACCAGTCGTTCTACAAAATAAAAGTATTTTGTTTATTAATGTTATAAAAATGTTTCATTTAATAATTTTAAAAATGCACATTAGAGTGAACCGACATTTCAAAACCTACCTATATCTGTTCCGTGGTATATAGACAAAGAGAAAAATAATATATAAAGAATTAATTTTTATGTTAAGTACTGCCACAAAGGAATACAGTTTAGGTATGTGAGTTTTATTTAGGGTAAAAAGTCAAAAAATATTTTTTTTTTGTCAAAGTGAAACAACATTTTAGTACTTTTTTTTAAACATTTATTGCGATGGGAGTAGACATATTATATAGTTACTACAAGGAAAAAAACATAGGACACATTTAACAGCTTCGTAAGTATTAAATTTTTAAAAATTATAAGCCTACTGGCGGAATAACAGTGTATTGTAGAACGTAAGATGGAAAGGAGCTTGGATCGGACTGCGGAGATCGATGGTGTTGGCTGATAGTTGGGTTATGAAATGTTGCAATGTGCATTGTACTACTCACAGTGACGTCTTAAGGCTTCTTGAGGCCCTGGGCTCCTACTCAAAAGTAGATAGCACATAGCATCGTTGTCAAATACTCGTACAAACAATAACCCGAAAAAAAGATGTGCAGGGCTTACAACCGCACAAACAGGTTCGACCAACTGCCGACTTTTGACTGAAGGAGTAATGATGGTGTATGGTGGAAGACCCAGGCCTATACATGGACGACGGTCATCACATGTAACCAGTTGACATATCCGAAATTCTCAGTTTTTCGGAGAATACAACCGGTAAAAAACATTGGACCGTTGAAATTATTCGAATCATTATTTTATTCAGGTTGCGTCGAGAACGAGATGAAGCCCCTGTTTTGCGGCCGAGGACCTGGGCCAGGGCCCAGTTGGCCCATGTATAAAGACTTCCCTAACTACTCAGCACTCGTTTATGAATAATCATCTTTTGGTATTAATTATATTGCAGAGAATAAAATCATCTAACCTATATAATCATCTAACCTAAAATAAGTCTTCTTCCATTTTTCTTTTCTTTTGAAAGTTCAACCCTTTTGTGACAATAATAAATTTTGAAATTCATTTTTTAAATCAGTTATTCCCAAAGTGGTCCATGTAGAGCTTCAGGGGTTTATAAAGACCTGCAAGAAGTTCACGTCAGCAAAAAAATAATTTGAGGGCACATAAGGTGTAAAAAGGGGTCTATGATAGTGTCTCTTATTAAACTAGATCGTGATTATAACTTTAAAAAAAATTTAATCAAATGGAAACCAGATTTTACCTATATATTTAACAGATTTATTTACTAAATTTAATTAGGTTAATTTGCAGTTACACGGCAGTATAAATTTTATTAAAACAAGAACAATCGTTTCAGCGTTTCTTGCTAGAATTAAGCTAAAGGAATTAATAATGGACGTCGCGAATTTTTCTAGTTTCCTCAATTATTCACAGGCATTCTTCCAGGAAAATGACATTTTAACCCACGTTCGACATTTAAATACCCTACATCCATATTTTTAAACTAGGTTTGATGATATTTTGACTACGATAATTACCGCAGCAGGCAATGAATTCACATGGTCACAATGGAAAAAAAAAATACCGTATTACAAGAGGAACTGATTGGGAAAGGCAGTAGCGGAGATCTTAGAAACGGATGTCAGCAATTATGGCTTTAAAAATCCCGAATTATGGAGAATTGTGAAAAAGTTTTTAATTGCTTTTCCTGATGAGAAGGAGTTGAAGCGTGGTTGCCAATCTCCAAAATAAAAAAATTAAAAAAAAAAAGAAACAAGAGACGGAATTCTACTAACCGAGGAGATTTTTCAATCTGACAAGATTGATGCAAAATGTTGAAAATTTGTTATTGAAGCACCAGATTCATCCCTTCATTATAAACATTTGTTTGTTGGTCAGTTATTTTATATATTAATTAAATTTTAATTTAATTAGCATGTGTTTCTTATATAAGTTTTAAACACTATACTTCAATAGAGTTAGAGAAATGTAAGTCTTTAAAAATAAGTAGCTTTATACCAGCTGTCAAAAAGACATTTAATTTTATTCTATATTTAATTCAGCAGGGGTCTACCCCAAACTGAAAAACAGGTCAGGGGTTCTATGAGAAAAAAAGTTTGGAAACCTCTGTTTTAAATTATTTTCCCCCCAACATCCATACCATAGAAAATCTTTTCTGCAGAGGCACGTTCCAACTTATTTTTTTCCCTTCATATAACCGTGATTCACACCTTAGTGCTCCTGCATAAAGAAATATGTAGAAGACCCCCAAAAAGTGCCAACTGTTTTACTCTGGAAAGTAAGAAATTATAAAATGTTTTATTCTATATTTAATTCACACATTAAGGGTGAAATGATAGAAGATATAAAGAAAACAGATTACAGTGAGAATCCATTAACACGAAACTGAGGGGGCTGAAATATTTTTTTTGTATTAAAAGCATTTGTTACAGGATATTGCAAAAAGAAAAAAACCATATATTTAACAAAATTAAGTTTATTGGAGTGCATTTTATTTAAATAGATATGCATATATGCATGTATTTAATGAAAATCAATGAAACAAAAACATTCAACATGAAATTTAATACAAAATTTTCATGGTTTTGAAAAACAAAACATTTATTGAGTTTCTGGAAAATAATCTGATATTTTGATACTGATAGAAGAACAGTAAAATATCAGGGAACGTGCCGCCGCCTTGAGACAAGCAGTTCTGCCCTCAATAGTACATACTAAAATGAGACCAATTATGTGTGTGTGCGTGTGTGTGGAAAATGAAAAGCTTAACCGTTTGATTGCAGTGATGTTTTTAATGAATATCTCAAAAAAATCATTCTTTTTTTGAAGGAAGCCTTCGTTGTATAAGTACAATGACTCAACAAAGAATAATGATGTCGAATAGTAAAATAGAGTAAAGCGATAAGCGATGAAAAAGATAATTAACAAGTTGAAAAGAAAGTAGTTCGTACAGTAATGTATACTCTGTACTGTAAAGGCCAGTGGCGGATTAAGGGGGTGTCGGACATGGCGGCCGCCAGGGGCCCCAAGCTTGAGGAGTGCAAAGGCCAGCGATAAACCAACCACGCCACCTTGGAACAAGAAATGAAAAGAAAACAAAGATACAATGAAACCCCCGCTAGAAATTTATCGAGATACAAGAGAAATCCTAATGTAGAAAAACTTTTGAAAATATTTTTAACAATACCGATATCGAATGCATCAGGTGAATTATCTTTTTTAGTTTTAAAACGTGTTAAAAATAATCTAAGAGGTACTATGGGAGAAAAGACAAATTGAACAACATGGCCATATTATATACAGAATAAAATGTTGTGGACAAAATAGATATGGTAAAGAAAATTGAGGAATTTGCCAAAGATATCAAACTGTATAGCAAAACTGTAAGCTCAAAAGAAAGGTTTTTAATTTTCTTTATATACAGTTAAGATTTTTCTTTAGCCGATGAGTTTTTTATAGCAAAACATTTTATTTTGAGAATTTAAAGTAAGCGACTCTTTTCACTATTTTAGTTTTTCGACTCTTAAGCCCATGGGTCTCGAACCTTTTACCGCCAGGGGCCTCCAACTACCTTAATCCGCCTCTGGTAAAGGCAAACGATTTCGCTAATCTACAGTACAAATTTACAAAAGGGTGGGTGGTCCATGATGCTGTAAAGTTAGAAATGAACAAAAGTGGCCAAACCACACCACTATCCTTTTTTCAACATAAAATGAGGGGGGAATATAAGGAATCTTTCCTAAATGTTTTTACTGAAAATTAAATTGTATTCAATCAAAAATAATTTTTTCCCATTGGTTGTAAAAATAAAAGTAACACTACTTCAAAATTCCACATTTCTAATGCATGTAATAAATTTGAAATATTAATAGTAATATATACAGTGGACCACAAAAGTGTTCGTACACTTGCAATTTCCTATAAAATTTAATGATTTCGATTAATAAAAATTAATGTATTGGAATGGTAATTTTTTTAGGATATTCACCACTTGTTCTTAATAGAATGACATAATTATTTTTTAAAAAAATAGTCTAAATATTATTTTTAAAAATTAATAATCAAAAAAGCTACTGAAAAATTACGCCACAAAAGTCTTCGTACACTTAACAAAAATCCAACATAGCTTTAAATATTGTATTTCTTTCTTAATTTACACTTAGTAGGATATCTTTTAGTGTTCTCAACAACATTTAACCATCTTGGTATAGATTTAATCAGTTTTTTATAATTTCTGCATCGATTTTCCTCCATGATTCTGTGATGAACTTCCCATTATGTGTTTATATGTCCCGTTTACTTTTTTTTTTAAAATCAAATTCTCACCAAATATATTCTACTAGGCTAAATAAACTGATTGAGGAGGTGTTTTCAGAATTTTGGAACAGTTATAGAGACACCAGCGGCGTACATTGAAAACAGTGTTCTTGGCGTCACTGTCCTGTTAAAAGATGAAGTCGTCTCCAATATCCGAATTTTGGACGCGGATAACATAAAATTTCTCTTTAAAATATTTAAATGGAGCTCATGATTTACAATACCATCAAAAAATACCAAATTACCTAATTTTGAGGCCGATTTACACCCCCACGCCAGGACACTTTCCCCTCCATGATTCATTAATCCAATTAGATTCTTGGGATTAAGTTTCAGAAAATTCAAAATTGAGAGCAAATTGATTGGGATAACAGAAAATTGAACATTTTTGGTTCTGATGGGCATATGATAGTTTGTAAATGAAAAAATGAGGAACTTAATCCCATGAATTTAGGTGGAGGTGTTCTTGCAGGGGGTGGGGGTGGGGTGGGTGTAAATCAGTTTCAGTTTTTCGCTGCAAGGTCTCTGGTTCTCTTGAGCAGCAGTAGTTGAGTAGGACAGCATGCTGATTGTTGTACGTACCACTCCATAGCTGTCTCTAACGCAGAAACGCGTCAGCGTTTGATGGACCCTTGCTACTTTCGTTGTTGTTGTTTCCCGTCACTTTTGACCTCACGCGAAACAACTGTGGAGCACTTTGCACTGTTCGAAAACGTATCCGGACTTTGGTCCGGATATTTGACGCTCTGGATAATAAACGTTCAGATAAACGGCGTTCTACTGTTAGTATATATAAATTGTGCGTGTTATCACAAACTTTTTAAATAAAACCACTGTGTAAATGTTACAAAATGTTCAATATTTCGAGAAAATTGGATGTAACAAACCTTCAATTAGTGTGAACTTTTAATTGGGCCCTCAAACGGTTTATTAAAATGGTATTCGATTATATAATGGAATTTTAATTTAAAAGTTGTAAGTCCGTTTCGTAATCGCGATTTCTACATCCAAATAGAAATCAAAATCGAATCCTTTTTATAAATATTCAATCGTAACAGCTCAATTTTTTAATATACTTTGTATTGTTACTTTTATAATTTATAAACTAATTTTAAAAACTCGTATTGTATTTAGGTATTATAAATATGAGAATAAGATAATTTTGCATAAACATTTATTATTTTTCTAAACACAATAGTTTTGATTGACGACCAGGATTTTAACGTTTATAATGTAGCACTATACTCTCTCAAAGATATTTTACTAGTTTACGCGTAGCGGACCTATATAATGTCCGAAAAACCAGTAATTCTCTAAGCCCTCGTGGGATGGAAGAATTTAGGACGGGGGATGCTAACTCGGGTATCCTTTTCATTATTTGAAAATGGTTTTAAATGACAAGTTCCATCACCAAATAACTTCATGTTTCTTTTCAAGCGTAACGTTAGTAAACTATTAATCCGCCACAGGAGATATATTGATGCATTTTTTGTTATTGGTAAAAATTTGAACTCGATAAAATTTAAAAATGTCTTGACTTTATTCTCTTTGCAGCGTATTTGGAAAGTGAGGAACAAATGTTTAAGTAACATAGAAATTTTTTTACATGTACATTGTATTTTCACAAGCATTTTTAGTAATTCGTTCTTTTTACTAAAAAAAAGTCGAGAACAGTTATACAATTTTAAACACGAATTGTAACGTTCATAGGTACATACACTCTGAAATAAAATAAAAAATATCTCTTCATATAATCTTCATGAGTTTTATAAACAAAAGCATAACACCTTGTATATGCATCATGTATTAAAGTTCCATTAGTTTTTTGGATAACCTATTTAACTTTTTAAAGTTAATTTACATCGAAGATGGTTAGTTTCCTTAAATTTTTTGACTGAACTAAATTAAACTAAGAATGTTAGACTCTCTCTTATGGCCCATACACATTTATATAACATATACAAATGTGTATCTAATTTTCAAGTTTTGTTTCATAATGACCAATGAATCCAAATACAGAAGGGAAATGGTATTTATAAGTAGTAAGAGATTTATCTCCAAAGTTTAATTAAAAACGCCAGAGATTATTTTCTAAAAAAATTTATGAGTTATACATACATAGCAACCTATTTTATTTCGAATCTATGATCAGTCTAGTGGCTATATTTTTCCAACTAATTCGCTAAAGATAAATTAAAAATTGCCAATGTAATGGGTCATAAGTACCATGAAAAGTATTAACGACAACGACGAATTTATGCTTGTTAAATTACGTATAACTTTTCTATTCAATAAAATTGTTTGATTTTGTGTAATTTAATGTTTTCAAACCAAATAGTATAAAAAGTATGTTTCCATATTCTAATAAATTGGCATATTCTAATAATCTTGTGGCATGATTTTAAAATTGTGCCCAATTGATCTTTTGCAATCAAATATTTTATCACATTGTAAAGTTATCGCCTCAACTTGAAGAAATTTTACAACTATATGGCAGAATAATCCGTAGCGCACCGATATTAAATTAGTTCCATTATATATTTATTACTGTTAAAAGCATTTTTGATTTTACTTTTTCTAGTCATCATCAAAAAGAGTTGGAACCAGCTGTGTTAATTGCAGAACTACAACAACTTCATTGTGGAGAAGAAATCACCATGGTGAGCCAGTTTGCAACGCTTGTGGATTATATTTTAAATTACATAATGTAAGATTATTTTAAATAACCTACCCACTTTTTTATAAATATTTATATTAGAATTTAGGAATTCATTCAAATAATGGAATTTACAGGTTTAATTTATGTTGTATATGCACAATGTCAAGATTTCGTTTGATACTTCCACACATCTGACAATTTCTGCAAAAATCAAAAGTTCCTTAACATAGCCGATAAATATTCTGAGTAATTTTTAACCACGTGATCAGATAATGAAATCTCACAACGCGTCATTTTATTATCTTCTACTTTTAAACCAGAGATATTAGATGTACATAAACCCAATTATATCCGCAGGACTTTGGAGCAACTGGCTGAACTGTTACCCGTTATTTTACCAACCAGGTTTTCGCGACTGTTTACTGGAAATAATTTGGGTTCAATTTCGAAGAGTTTTTGATTCTTCTTTAAATAAATGAGAAATTTTGTTAACAACAAAGATGTAGAAATAACAATATACAAGAAGGTCGCTATTAATGGCTTTTAAGTAGACAACTGGCAGTCATTCTTCAGTCACTAATGCACTTTGTGTTATTGAGCTTCAAAGGCTTTTACTTTTACAGCTTCTTTTAGCCTTATAAATATATTAAGGTATTTCATCTGTAGGGACACTCTAAATACTTGATTATTATTCACTGCGTGAACCAAGAATGCGATAAATTATAACCTGAAAGTGATAATGCATCATCTATCTATCCAGTGCCGATTTAAGCTCCTTTCGGGCCCTGGGCGCAGAAGATCTACGGGCTCCCTTGACACTGGAGGATCGAAATTTATAACCAGAAAATCTGGTTAAGTTCAGCTTATCCAGGGCCCCTGGACTCCCAGTGGATAAATCAGTACTATATCATCTTCCAAAGATTGTTTTGATGGTACGTGTATTTTCCGAAAGTCACCAGACTATGTTCCAGTGTTTGTACTTGTACATTTACGGATATTACATATTGGAGAGATATAAATTAAATTTGATTGATTTATAAATTAAATTTGTGTAGGGTAGATAATTTTACTGAGGATATGGTTGCTCCGAATCTCCCGTTGTTTTTTTTTACCAATTGGATAAAACACCAATATTCAAGATGTTCCTAAAATCTCAAAGTATTTGATAAAATAAAATAAAATTTTTTTTAATTCTATTTTGACGGATTGGTTAAGATATCTTCTTCAATCCACAGTCAATGTACAAATATATTCCTTTATAGATCTTGTGATTTTATTCAATAAGCCTTTTCAACGTCCCTATTCCAATGCAAAATTAATTGTTTTTTATAATAAGATTATATGAAAATCTTGTGCTGGATAGTCAAAAATCACTTTTGTGAACTGATTTCAAAGTGCAGATACACAACTGATTAACTCTCTGAAAAAATTAGAGATTTTTGTTTTATGTCAAATCTGGTTACAGTAGTTGCGAAATTGTGGCTAGATGAGTGAATATTAACATCGCACTGTTCAGCTACACTAGGGCTTTTGGTGACGGACCCCGTTATTTTGAACCATGGTCAAGTGACGAGGACGACACCTGAGCTGGCACCCCCTCTCCGAACAACCACACCACACCAACGGGAGGACGTTTGAGCTCCCGACAGATTTAACGTGCATCGCTCCCTTACACGGCGGGTCTTTTGTGGTACTGGGCTCGAACTCATGACATTCCAGCTACGATCCACCTTGACCACTGGGCTACCGCGGTCCCCGAACTTATCGCCGGAGTGGCTACAGTCAGAATTCCAATGCCACCAAAGACCCGCAAAGGCTGCTGCATGTTAAATCTGTTCTGGCTTAAAGTCCTCATGTTGGTGTTATGAAGTTTGTATGGAGAGCAACACATAGATGTCCTCGTCACTTAATTATGGTTCAAGTTAAGAGATCCATCATTAATAGCTCTCGTATTGTTTCAGAGTGCGACATTAATAACTATTTGTCAAATCATCTTATTCTTGACAAATAGCTAGTGCTTTTTGGCGTAAAAATAGAATTGTTGCTTTGTTTTATAACAACGGTTATTTTGTACAACACCTGCAGTAGATATTCTATTTCGAAGCCCCTCCATAACTAATAAAAATCTCAGGATATGTTCTGGTTAATAACTTCATTAAATAACTAACTAATACTTGAGATTGATACATTTTTATCTTAAACACTGTGAATTCATTGGAATATATATAGCATCAGTGAAATGCACTACTCTTGGAAATTGCACAAATATTTAAACTGTTAAATGTAATAGTTTTATTATTGTTGGATTCAATGTCCCTGGACTGTCAAAGAGAATTCAAGGTCAAAATATAGAAAACAGTTCCCATTTTAAATAAATTATGGAAAATTTGGCAACCTTTTTTATCTGCGGGAATTTTTTGTTTAGCCAATTTTATAAAGGGTGACAGGGGATATTGTGATAGTCCCAATAAAAGATTCAAAGAGTTTTGGATTCATAACATTTTAACTGATTATCAGACCATTTATTTTATGACAAACATAAAATATTTTACTCAAAGAATGTGATAAGTAATAATAAAAAATACTAATACTTCATATGCTGTTTGAGGTTAATTTTTCAACGTATAATACTTATATACTATATTTTTTAAGATTATTACTTTTTTCAAAGCTTTACTCCTCATTCAATTTTCTATATTTTTTTTAATTCTTAGATGTTTGATGGAAGTTGATCATTATTCAGTATATATATATATATATATTCAGAAAATTACATATTTACATGAAATAGCAAAATTAAAAATGCTTTTAAGCTTAAAAGTAGAGAACAGAAAATGCTAAACATTATGCTAGTTTATATGCCTGTTAAATAGACTGTTGACTTAAAATTATCATGCTGATCAGTATAAAAGCCGAAAGCGAGATGCAGACTGTTGTTGATCAATGTCATATGATTGTGATTTAAATTTATGTTGTATTAACTATGCCAAGGCCATTAAGGACTTTTGATAGAGGATAAAGGCTCCGTTTACAAACTAATATATTTTTGTTTAACTGATTCAATATCTGATGCATTACTTTAAATAAAGGGAAAAAATTAAACTAAGAATAAAAATAATATTCATTCATCTCCATAAGACTTCCTGTTGAACTTAATTCAACTTAGTATGTCAATAAGGTCCCCCTAATTAGCACCACTTCCATGTATACAGTTTGCCCAAATGAAAAGTAGACAAATTGAATAAAAATAATGCCTTTAATGGAAATAAAAAGAAATCACCATGGGCGATGTAACACAAATCCCATCGTTTCAGAAGCAGGTTTATACCTTAGCTGTGAAATGATCCTGATTGATTCTAAAGGAAGTTCTGCACAGCTTCCTTCCTTTAATCATCCGAATGAAACTTAATGCTCTCTTATGAGATCTGAAGATTTGGAAGTGACAAGGTGACAAATCTGGACTATACGGCAGATGTTCTAACACTTCCCAATGGTTTTTTTAAGGTTGTCTAAGTTTCACCAAAGATATATGGGCGAGCACTGTCATAGAGATCCACCCTTCTGGGAAACTTTTACACCAATTGTTTTCAGCCATTCAACCAAAGCAGTATTCACCATAGACTGCCCCCATTTGTCGGCACACATCCACATTAAGCTCAATTATTATAATCAGAAACCTACAATCACACATTGTTCCGATAAGGACGCATTCATGCAGGGACATCTTAAGGCATGGGCCAACTGGGGCCCACAATGGGGGCCTCGTCTTGTTCTCAACTCAGATAATGACTCGAATAATTTCAATAGTCAAATGTTTTTTCCAGTTGTATTCTTTGAAAAACTGGAAATTTCGAATGATATGGTCAGATGGGTATATGTGATGACCATAGGAGCCCAGGGCCTCAAGGAGTCTTAAGACATCCCTGCATCCATGTATAGCACAACTTTACTTTCAGTCAATTTCCTCTAGTTTGACCAGTTAAAAAATATCCTAAATCTATATACCTTGCCCTCATTTAATATGTCCAAATTATATTTCAGATGAGCAGGCCAATAGCCATGAAAAGAGATGGGATTCAAACAAGAAATCGCAAGATTGTATCCAGAGAAAGAAAGAAAAAATGTATTTTACAGTTGGAAGATAGTGTTAGAACTTTTAACAATCGAGATTACATGAACTACAATCCAATCCAACAATGCGCAAGAATGCCATTGCATACAGAAAATGATAACTTGAACAGTTCGAACTTTTTTCTCCAGAATATGTGTCAGCATGTAGCACAAATTTCATTAATTTAAATGGCATTCGATATTCAGAATACATATTTCACACATATTCACAAACCACATCAATGATGTAAAAAATATGTTTCTTAATAATTAATTAGCTGACTTTTTTTGTCTACTATGAGAAAGTTTTTGTAACTAAATATGAATTCCCTTCTTATTTTAGCAAAAATACCACATCCATCTTTAAAATTAAGTGATCAAAGCAATGTATTTTTACTGGTGCCCTGTCAGCAACAAATTGTATTAGTGTCCCTATTTTGAAAAATTAGAAACACAAGTTTCATATGAATAAGCAATAATATTCATGCTCTAAGACTAGGCTTTCTTTAATTTTTTAAAAAATAAACAAAGACATTTGCTTATTTGCAGACAATTTGGCTTTTTTACATTAGCAAAATTTATATTTACATAAATACATAAGAGACAGAAAATATTTGTGAAACTGTTTGTAGTGTAAACTATGCTCATAAGGGGTTTTAAAGTTGGTGAAATGTTTTAAATTCTCTTTCAAATTTTGATTAACATTTGGAAAATAAAATAATTTATATATATAATTAACGTGAATGTTTACTTTTGTTTTTGTACTTTATTTTCTTTCTGTATTTTAATTATAATGATAATATGTTTTAAAAAATTTCAACAGAATTCTAAAAATTCATAACAGTACATACCAAAATAAAATACAAAAAAAAAAAAAAAGAGACAAAATAAAACACACTGTTAAGTAAATTTTTAAAAAATTATTCATTTTTCTCAGAATATTAACATTCTTATATGTTAATTGTACAAAAATTCAAAATATTATATAAAATGCATTTCTACAATGATTGACTACAAATATGTGTTACACTGATTTTTAAATTATATATTTTTTAAATCCTTACAAATTCATTTTGAGTTTATCTTGAATTATAAAATATTTTAATAAAATTACAATGGTAAAAGTAATTCTATAGATTTCATATTCCTTAAAAATAAGCATTTAAAAATGCAAAATGCTGGATTGATTAATCCATTCATAAATTAAATAATTGATTAAATTAATATGATTCAATATTTCATACTTTTTTATGAATTAAAAATCCCTAACAAAATTCTAAGGTTCAAACAAATACGGGAAGAAATTTATGAACACAAATATTTGTTAAACCAAAGGGCAGCTTGCATAAAAGAATCCCCATCATGTGGAGTTTTCAGCAATTGGTGATTATCCTCATACAGATAAACTCTAAAAGTAATAATAATAAACATAAAAATATAATCCACAAACAGAAATGAATATTTTGCAACACATACATAACACACATTTTTTTAAAATCAACCTGTAACAAAATGAAAACTCTGCCACAAATATTACTACCTGATAAATGTTATAAAATATATATTATGAATTTACTTGTATTAACAATAAGTCTTCATACAAAAATGCGACATACCTTTTATAAAACAAATGTTTATATTAAGTAACAATATAGTGTTCAACAAGATACATACAACACTATAAAATAGAATTTTGTGGGTATATGACTGAATCATAAACATGGCACGCTCAAAGAATTAAAAACATTATAAAACTATAAATCATATTTACATTTTGTTACATCTTCAACCAACATGATACAGATTTGAAATACATAAAAAAGTATAAATTATATCTATTGTTTTTTTTAATGGAAATCCTTTTATATATATAAGAAGACTGAGAAATTGAATCATGATTGAAAAAAATATTATATGGACAAATTAGTCAATGTCAAGTCTATGTTATCTTTTATTATTTGTTCATAAAAATCAGTTTATTTTATAACTAGGTATGGCTATTGAAATTAAAATTATACCTAATTTAAAAGCTAATACACATATATAACCCACATATAAGTACTAAATATATAGGGTTTGTAATTTTCAAGTATTTTCAAAAATAAATAAAATCAGAACTAAGCAAATTTAGTCAAACATCAGTATAACAATAAAAAGTTCATAATATAGTATAGCATTTATGATTATTAATATTAGCTTCATATATCTAACTAACAGAAACTGGTAGTTACATATTATACCATCAACCAATTTTGCCAAATCAAAAAACTGAGCCAAATTCCACAGTATGCAGCTAATAGTGGAAAACTGTTCTCACCCATGTTCAAATCTAATATTATTATTACTTGTGCATATTCATAACATTCTTTAGAATATTCATTGCTTTTTTGAATCATGAAAATTATTAACATTTGAATGAGAACACAATAGTGTTTCCAAAAATAAGGTTTAATACATAAATATTACAACAGCATTTAGATCCATAAACTAAAATCAGTGGTGCAACAGCCCATGAGGGCCAAGGCCTACTGTGCTCATCTCAGTATACATGACCATTGGGGGCTGAGGTACATGAGCAGATGTCTGAATCAGGTGGTCAGCCTGAAGCAAAACCCCAGTGTTTAGTCCCCAAGCATTTATCGATCCAATGAAGGGATGAAAGGCTGATTTAGATCCACACTTATGTGAATTTATGTGGTGTTGTCTACAAATGAAGACTCATTTGTCATGATTTTTTGGATGCAACTATGGCATTTTTGGCCCTTTAATAATGTAGTTCTAGTAAGATCTTTTCTGTAATTTAAGCATGTATGTATGATTTCTTTTTAAAAAAAACACAGTATTTCATTTTTCTAAGCCTTTGACAATTTATTTACAGATAGTCTAATACAAATGAATGCACAGGAATTTGTTTCTGCAAACATTTGGAAACAATAACAGCATTTGGGAAATCTATTAATTTTTTGATGTCTTTTAAGATGCAAAATTGGTTGAGAGTATAATAAGCACGTAACCAGAAACTTAATGATGCTTGAATTAATGTTAAACTGTTTACATTATTTTTCTTAAGATTCACAAAAAATTATTTTAAGTGTGATAAATTAATTAACAGAAATCATTTTATATATACTTACTTAACAGGGACATTTCTTGCTTTTAGAAGCTGATAATATTTTAGACCTTGTGACATAGGGACACGTAAATCCTTTTTCCCAAGTAAAAGCAATGTTGGTGTACAAACCTGAAATGAAAGTAATGATAATACCCTTAAAATAGAAAAAGTATGTAAAATTCTTTACAAACTTTTATCAAAATCTCTTTTAATCAGTACAATTCAATTCAATTGAAAATTTTAAATTTTAACAGTACATATCTAAGCTACTAAATAATGTAATTACTCAAAAAATTAGACTAAAAATCAGTATACAATTTAAATATACAAAATACGCTCCTCCTCAACATAGTAATATGATATGTTCTTTCTAATTTTATTTAATAACTTCTATTTTAAAATTGACCTCTGCTTGATAAAGAACATACTATTTTTAAAAACAATTAAAAATTGAATAACAACAAAATAATACACATATTTTCTTCCTAAAAATGAGTTACTTTAAAAAAAAATTCATAATTTAATTGCCAATGAATTGCAAAATAATATTAAAACATTAAACACAAATTCACATTTAAAGAAGTAACAATAGCAACAGAAAAGAATACCATAAAGAACATCTTTCTGTATGATTGCAATATCATATTGCCAGAACAATGATGTACATATTTAATAACAATATTTTCTGTATAAGCATATCTAAAATTTAAAAAATTTTTTTTATCTGCAATTGTTATTTTAAGACAATTGAAATGAAAAATATATATATATATCTAATATATAAAATTCTCGTGTCACAGTTTTTGCAACCAAACTCCTCCGAAACGGTGTGGCCGATTCTTATGAAATTTTGTGCGTATATTCAGTAGGTCTGAGAATAGGACATAAACTATTTTTCATTCCGATATTG
>BMAO01014240.1:49912-73122 GCA_019973975.1 Trichonephila clavata
CTTGTACAATTTGTTCAATTAAGGTATGTTCGGCTTTTTAAATATATAATTGCATCAACACGAAATATGTTTAGCATATATTTAATCATTAAGATTAAATTTTTATCTAGAGTGTTCATGGTCTCTTATGATTGAGAATTGGGTAAGATTTCCATTCTAAGTTTTTATATATATAATATGATTGAAGTCAAATTTATATTGTAAATAGCTCATTTTATTTTGGAAGTGTTTCTTATTGTAAATTTCTACTATTTGAATAGTATTTGAAACTATAACCCATATTTTTTGGCCTATAAGACACGGTTGCATAAGATGTGCTGCGATTTAACAGTTGGAATTTATGAAAAATACTTGTATAGACAGAATGGATCAAGCATGTGTTTAATGATAATACTTTTCAACAAAAATGAATTGTTATGTTAAAAAATAAGCAATATATTTCACTTGTGTGTGCTCATTGTAAATCTTAGATTTGTCATTTTTCTAAGACATGCCTTCTTCACTTCACCTTGCACTTTGCTAATTCCACATTCTGTTATAGACTGACTGTCTCACTTTAAATTATATTTAATAGTATTTTTCTTGGGAAATCGTCTTGTCTTAGAGGAGACGCAGGCCCATTAGACACAGGCTCATTTTTTGAGTTTTAAAAGTGTCTTTTGGGTTGAAAAATATGGTATGTAATCAATTTAATTTTTTGTGTAATGATTTATTATCCAAAAGAAACTTCTATTTAAAAAATACATTTGGATCCCATTCTTTTTTTATATTTTTATTTAACATAATATAAAAATTCTGTGATAACCTTATGTTTTTGTATTGCATTTCACATGTTCATTGGTTATCTGCTATTTTTCGATTGGGGGAGGACTGATTTCTCCTTTTTTTTTTAATTGTTACATAACAAATATATGTTTGTAGAAAGATCCAAAAGTTTGAGGACATTGCATAAAAGTGCTTTTGAAAATTTTAAAATATGAAGGCTCAACCACCTTAAAATAATCTACTTGTGTGCCAGTACATTTTTGCCAGCCCTCGTACAATCTCTTGAAGCGCTGCTGGAAGCCATCTTTTGCTATCTTTCATCTGGCCTCCTGTGTTTCTCCTTTACCTCATCTGATGGCACAAAATGATATTCCTGCACATTTTTCTTGAACTTAGTCCCTAAACTTTTGGATCCTATTGCATCTTGAAATTGTTTAACCCTGCAATTTTAATCCTAATTAAAATTGCCTTAATTTGCTTGTACTGTCTTGTTACTTTTTTTTTATCAATGGCTTAGCATTAAATCATAATTATAATAATTTAGTGTAATATTAATGATATGTTCATACATATTTCTGGCTACTTTGTAGGTAAATATGTGGGAATTTTTAAACTGTTATATTTTATCTTGATTTTTTTAAGCATGTACCCTTATAGCTAGTTCTGAAATCTTAACAAATATTATGTTTTTTGTTTAATTTTTTCTTATTTATCCATCTTTTCTTAATTATTTTTTTTTTGAAAAATTTTCTTATAATATTTTTTTTCTAAATGCCATTATTATGTTTATGTACTTGTATGTACTAGTACTTATATATTACTGTTTATGTTGATGTGTTTCAAGTTAATGTGTTATTGTTTTCATAATAAAGGGTAAAATATACAAAACATTTTGAGTTCTCCATTCTAGATTAAATTCTGGTTATATATTAAATTTGATTAGCTTATACTCTGTTAATGACTGGTAAGTAGCACTGATCGTTAGGAAGTCTTTGCCTGGTGATGTACTAATAAAGGTAGGTATGGCAGCAATATAAAATTATCTTTCTGTGTTTTTTATGTTAATGAGGTTTTTATGAAGCTTGTCAGATTATTAGTAATCAGTTGGTATAAGAGGTTTTTACAATTTTGAAAAACCAACAAGTTCTACTTGTTTGTAATAATCTTACATATTACTTCATATAAGACTAGTAGGAACTAGTTTGATATCACAGGGCAAAGCGCCAAACACTCATCAGGGAAAAAATTTTAAAGAACTTTTTTGAAATACATTCAAATTTATTTCAAATGAAGAATTTTGGAAGAGATTGAAACTAACCAAGATCAATAAATAATGAATATCAATAAAAAAAAAATCATATTTACTAATAGTAATATTTTATATTAATAATTATTCCATATTCATATAGTATTTAATAATTATTTTATACAATAATCATCGTATTGTAGTATAATAAGAATCCATACATATATAAGAATACTCATTTAGCATTATAAATGAAAAAATAATAATTAAAAATAAATAACATAATTATATGATTATTACATGTAATAATAATTGTATTTTTTTATATTATATATTATTAATAAAATAATTACATTATATACATTAAAATTGATAATGAATATCAAGTTTTCAGTACTTTTTAATTGCTATGTTCCAAAAACTGCAAGTTTCTTCAACGAATTTCATTGAATAAGGAACATTAAAAAAAAGCATTTTCAAAAGGTAAAATAAAGTGAAAATAAATGATTTATAGCAATAATTAAAAATACAACACTCATTCTTTTTTTAAAAAAAATATCCTTGTACTCACTAATGATATTAGAAATATCCATATTCGAAAATAGCATTAAATAAAACAAGACTGAAATAATAGCTTGATTCTGAATTGCAATGAAAATGGTTAAATTGTAAAAGAAATCGAATTAAAATCGTCTGAAATTAATAGGATAACTGCATGAACAAAACCAATAACAATTATTTCTAATATACATTATCTCCATGGCAACCGCATCATCACACGATAAATATATCAAGGTAACCATATTGTAATGTTATCCCCCATCTTGGCGAACATAAACAACTTGGTGCCTGCCCCGTGATATCAAACTAGCACCAGACTAGTATATGAGGATGTGTAAAATTTGTGAGTTCAATATATTTTAGCAATATGAATTACAATAGTGAATTGTGGGTTGCAGCTTAGGCAGTTAAAAAAGGGGCTGTAGTGATGTTATAATTGATGAGAATTTTTATAAAGGATAAGAATTTTAATTTAGACCAGTGATTCCCAAAGTAGTCTATATTGACCTCCAGGGGTCTATGGAGATCAGGGTGGGGTCCATGAGCTGTAAATGGGGGTCAAGGATAGTGGCTTTCATTAAATCAGATTGTGACTTTATTTTTAAAAAGAAATGTAATCAAGTGGAGACCAGATTTACCTGTTTAACAGATTTATTTATTAAGCTTTATGAAATTAATTTGTAGCTACAAGGTGACAGAATAAAATTTCTTCAAACAAGGACCATAATTTCAGTGTTTTTTGTCAGAATTAAGCTAAAGGGCTATAATATTAGACGTTGCAAATTTTTTCAGATTGTCCAGGAAAATGACGTTTTAACCTCTGTTCAACATTTAAATGCCCTTTATTCAGATTTTGAAACTAGGTTTAAGAATATTTTGAACATGGTAATACCACAGTAGGCAATGAATTCATATTGACACATTGAATAAAAAAAAAGTCAGATTATAAGTGGAACTGATCAGAATAGGCACTAATGAAGATCTTAAAGTTTAGAAATGGATGTTTGCAATTTTGGCTTTAAAAAGGTATATCTGTTATTTATCCCAAATTATGGAATATCTTGAGAAAGTTTTTAATTGTGCTTTTCCTAGTGAAAAGGAACAATGTGGTTGTCAATCTAAAAAAAAAAAAAAAAAACGACACTACTGACCAAAAAGATTTTGGTTTATACCTGACAACATTGAGGCCAAATGTTAAAAATTTGTTATTGATGCACCAGATTCATCCTTCCCATTAAAAGCATTTTGTTTGTTTTTCAGTTATTTCATGTATTAATTAATAAACAAGTTTCTTTACTTTTGTTAGAAATTTTAATTTTTAAAGTTAGCAGCACTATACCAGTTGTCACAAAGACATTCAAGTTGATAAATTTGCAAAAATTCAATGTTGGGGGTCTACATAAAACCCCAAAACAGGGCAAGGGGTCTATTGGACAAAAAAGTTTGTGAAACTGATTTAGATCATGACTTGAACAACCCAGGCTGGCCAAACTATAGAAGAGAACTTTTAATGATTTTCCCTGCAGTAAGGACAGTAGGATCATACAAGCCATTGCAATGGATCCCACATTCCAGTAAGTTATTGATTGAACTTGAGCCACTCTGTTAGCAACATTGTTTCTATGAACCTTTCAATCAGTGAAGGACACAATTTGGAAGTCACTTCATAAAATTTGTTGTATGGTATCAAGAAAGAGGACTTGTAAATAACATCCTAAATGTACAATAAAGAGTGCTGCTATTATTTCTAATCTTACAAGAGTTAAACGTTTTCATTGGAGCAACTTTACTTTTTTTTAAGTGATAAATCTTGTCTTTGGATTGAATCACAAAATACATGGATTGAAACTTCTTTTCACTTTTGAACTTTCAAATATATATATATATTGACAAATATTGATTCAAAATCACAAACTTCAGAACAACTTTTTTAAAATTTCTTCTCGTCACTCAACAAATCTTTGGGCCACTTTATACTATATTTTCACATTTCTGGTAAGAGAATTTTTACTCTTATTATATAAAGACTTCTGAGTTGTACATGAATCTAAAATCCTAAAAATAACTCAGAAAATGTCTTGATGTTTTTAGTATCAATTCAATCCCTAACATGTCTCAAATCCTACTTTATTTTATCTTTAGTCGAATCCCACTTCAGAAATTCGTACCTTGTCCCAAATCTGTATTTTCCTTCTGTCCATTTGTTTAAAGTTCATGTTGGTGGTTTTTGATTTCCTGAAATAAAATCCTAATGCTTTCAATATTTCTATTGGTGTAGTGGTCTAGTGATCAGCATCATGAGCTGTGTTGATTTTATTTTTAAACTATCAACATTTATAATTTCTTTTTGTAGCATTCGAGTGTTCCTGTTTAAATTTTTCAGTATGAAATTTCAAAACAAAAGCTTGGTATTAAGCCAAATGGTATTAAAGGTATTAAGCCAAATGGAAAATGATTTAGATAAAGACTGAGTTAAATCACCTGAATCTCTTTTTGAATCCACAAGATTTTAGGAGGTTTTCTATCATCTACAACAGTAATTCCCAAAGTGGTCTATATAGACCCCCAAGGGTCTGTGATGACCTGCAAGGAGTCCACACCAGCAAAAAAATAATTTGGTGGTCCATGAGATGTAAATGGGGGGTCTATGGTAGTGGTTCTCATTAAACCAGATCATGACATTAATCTCCAAAAAAAAAAAATTGATCTAGTGGAAACTAGATTTTATCAATGAAACATTTACTAAATTTAGTGAAGTAAATATGTGGTTACTAAGTCATAAATTTTATTAAGACAAGGACCATTTAAGCATTTCTTTCCAAAATGAAGCTAAAGAAGTATGATATTGGACGTTGTGAATTTTCCCAATTTGTCACAGACGGTCTGTCAGGACATTTTAATCTATGTTCAACATTTAATGCCCTTACTCAGATTTTAAACCTAGGTTTGAGATTACTTTTTTTATAGTAATACAGCAGTAGACAATGATTTCATATAGTCACTTAAAAAAAAATGTCCTTACAATAGGAACTGATCAGAAATAGGTTCTAATGAAGGTCTTAAAATAAAGTTTAGAAATGGATGTCAGCAATTTTGGTTTTAAAAAGACACCTATTATTTGTCGCAAATTATGGAATATTGTGAGAAAGTTTTTAATTGCTTTTTCTTCTGAGAGGGAGTTTCACTGAGTTGGCCAATCTCAAAAATAAAAAAAAAAGAAAGTGAAAGAAAAAAATTTTCCACTTACTAACATAGGAGATTTAGGGTTAAACATGGACTAGATTGATATTAAATGTTGAAACTTTGTTTTTGAAGCACCAAATTCATCCCTCTCATTAAAAGCATTTGTTTGTTGTTCAGCTATTTTATGTATTAATTTGATTTTAACTCATTAACATGTGCTTCTTAAGTTTTATGCATTATACTTTATTACAGTTAGAAATTTAATTTTTTTAAAGTAGTAGCACTAACTATCAAAAAGACATTTAAGTTGATAAATTTGTAAACATTTAATATTAGATAACTAGGGGTCTACGAGGCAAAAAAAAAGTTTTGAAACCTCTGATGTACAATATATCTATCATAAGAAAAGTGTTTTCTAAATCAACATAAAATGCAGCTTGCTTTTCTCCATATTTTAGAATTAAGTAAAAAATTTTTGAAGATTAATTCCTGACTCATTTAACATAAACATGTACATTTGTAATTTGCCTTGCTTCTGCATTAATACACAATTCTGACTTCAATCGTTTCCTTTTTATCCCTAATTATCTCTGTGTGGGTCATATTTTATCCCTATTAACACATTTCCCCCATAATCTTTTTATATTGTTTTGGAATTTCCTTTATTTTATATCATAAGGGAATCAAATCACCTTTTCTCAATATTGTAAGTAGAATTTAATTGAAGGTCCCATATCTTCATTCCACTTCAATTTAATTACATACCTTAACTCAGTGGTGCAACAGCCCATGAGGGCCAAGGCTTACTGGGCCCAACTCAGTGTACGTGATCTTGGACCCTGAGGTGCATGAGCAGGTGGTCCGTCTGATGCAAAACCCTCAGTGACACGAAACCCCAAGTTCCCAAGCAAGTTTGGTACTCATAAGTCTCATCACTAATCGTGTTCTCCAAAAGTAATCGATTTAGGTATGAGTAAGAATTAACCGATCAAAATCTTCCATGTATGAGTTGGCCAACTGTAAACTCTTTTCTTCTCGATGTTTTACAAATTGAAACATCAAAAAAGTTCAACAAATATAAATTCCATTACTTTTAATTTCCAAGGCATAACATGTTAAACTTTCTTCTTTACTATGCATTTTCAGCTTAGCTGTTGGATACTTTTTCTCGTACAAGAATTTAAACCAGTTGATGAATTCATCAAAAAGAAATATAATTTTTTCAATCTGCTTCTCCAAGTTCAAAACTAATCTTTTTAAGATATGCCTGTTTTTGATAATTTCATCAAGTTCAGCCAAAGAGATCAAAAGCTGCTCTGATACATCAATATCAGTACTTTCCAGCCTCTAAAGACAATCTCCTGGTATTCTTTGTGAAATTTTTAACTGAAATCCAAAACTTTTGTGCATAAAGTTTTCTTTAAAATATTTTTGTTTTGATGGGAAAATATTGATCCATCCAAGAATTGCAGATTCGAATTTTCTCGGATATTTGATAATGTTGAGTATTTCATTGATATGTAAATTTTTACTGCTGCTTAACTGTTAGCGGATATGGTAGCTGTGCAGCTGCAGATAAAATATACAATCGGACCCCGATTTACAGAACCAATGTTTAATGTATTTTTCTCCCTCTGATTAAAATGAAGACAAAAAAATGCTATTTAGCAAACAATAAACCCCAAATTGACAAATTATTTCAACAACCTACAAAATCTTTGTTAGTTTGGATTCGAAAAAATTGGATTTCTTTTTAAATGACATATTTTGTCCGGAAAAGAAGGACTTCTTGTGAGCTGCACGAATTTTGACAATAAGGGGCGCAGCTACTTATTAGACTTATGAGATGCTAATGAATCATGAATGTAACCTATCACTGAGTTTTTAATAGGACAGAAAAAAAAATCTTATGTTATCTCATTCCACTCCACAATGCCTCCACTCCATTATTTTAAAGTTTGCTCTCACTCTTGATAGAAGTAAGGTTTATTACACAAATAGAGTATTGCAGTAAATTTTGTTTTTGAAAATTTGTGAAGCATGTCAGATTGTTGGAATACAGCCGAATAATGCTTTCAAAAGGCAGGATTTTCAGGCACAAATGAGGAAAGTGATAAAGATTTCGCACTTGAAGAAGTTATGTAAAAGTATCACTCCTGGGATAGATTTTAATGCTTATGTTGCATTTGATGACGGACTGTATATGTGCAATCTCATGCAACAGGATGTGCATGACGAAATATTTTCTTTGCATGAAGTCAGAAAAGTACTCTGTCGAGTTTGGAATAAAAAAAAAAATTGTCAAGCGTCTATTTGTCGGTATTTTAAAATTTCCAGTTAACTGGTGCTTAATAATTCGCAAATAGTATTTTTAGGTACTTAATAAAAAGTGTGTTATTTCTAACTATGGATATTTTTTGTGTAGTTGCTTATTACAGTATTTCCTAAAGGTAAGTGCAAAAAAAATTATATTTTTTTGGACCCCGAAATTACAAATAACTTTGAATTAATGAATAAAATGTTCGGTCTTGATGAATTTGTAAAATCGAGGTCAGACTGTAAATACTTCACTGTTTTATTAAAGCATGATGGATAGGTCAACGGTCATGAAGTTTGCTGTCATTTTGATCTTCGCCTATTAGGATTCGGCAATACAATTAAGTCAACTAAAAAAGCATTTATTGTGGTTGTGTTTTCTGTATCAGGTATGTTCAGTTATACTTTGTATTATTGGAATTTAAGTACTGGTCATAATAAAGATTATTATAAATTATTTCAAGGATATTTTTTATTGAATACATTTACTGTCGCTGCCACTCTTTTTTTAAAATTTTTTTTTTTTTTTTAATGTTTGGGTGTTAAATTATCCAGGGATGAGCCAAGTTTTCAATCTAACTTCCTAACATGTATATTTATACTGGACTTCAGTCATGTTGATTTTCTACTCACACAACTGGCTTGTTTTGAGCCTCCAAATAGTGTGGTAATTTATTTAAAAATTATATCTTTTTAATTTTTTTTCTTCTTAAATTGTTAAAAATTTACTTCTGTTGTATATGAAACTTTTGTTTCAGATTCCTTAATATAGAGGGTTCTAGGACTTAGTTTTGCTATTTTTTTTCTTCATAATTAGCAGTGTAAACTTTTTAATTCTTTGTTAGTCGCATGCACATGGCATCAAATTGCAATTACATGTTAATTTTATCTCTCATTTCTGAGTTTGCAACATGTGCTCTGTTAGATTTCGTCTGTTATAGTTAGAATACGGTGACTAGATTTTAACACAGGTAAAGTGGGACACCACAGGCTCAAGGGAGGGGGGTTCATGATTCAAAATTTGGTTTACATGAAACAAATTTTCATAGAACACAAAAATAGTATTGTAATATATATATTAAATTTCATATGTGAGCACAATTAATAAATAATATATTAAAAATTATGTATAGTTAATAATATACAAAGAATAAAATAATGCAGTATAGTATTTTATTTTTAGAATATTTCTCATTTGAGTGAATTTTTTTTAGTAGATTGCTGTCCTAGTTCAAAAAGATCATTAACTTTTTCACAAAAATTTGTTCAATTTTATAACACCCATAAAAAAGCTTTCAAAGTCTTAAACTTAATTATGATTTTTCTGATGTTCACTCTTTATTTACAGTAAAAAAATGAGTTCACACAGTAGCAGTATTAAATCATGTGAAGAATAGTGCATATTCCTCAATTTTTAGTGCATTATTGTACGGAACATGGTTTGTTTCAAAATGATGAAATGTTTCTAGCCAATTATTCTCCATTTGCGATTTTTGCTGATGCCCTAGATTTAACCTTTCTCTTATCAATTTTTTAAAAATAGATTGATACCTCATTAAAAAGATCATTTTTGGAAATATTACTATATGAGAAATTTTGAGTAATATGATCGAATGATTTCATCACATCATTCCAATTAATTCTTGTTTTAATGTAACCCAATGAAAATGTGCAGTATCATTGTAGTGTACCATCTAAATAATCGATTGAGTTACTATTGAACTTTAGAGAGTGATTCACATATCTGCCTGATTTATTGCACCTTGTTCTAGCTGGCTTATATTATTGTGAATAGTTAATGAAAAAAAATTATTTTGTGACCCTGCTCTTAACATTTAAATTATTAACTTAATTTACTACTTAGACTACCGAAATTTTGTTACCTTACCTTCAATCAGTTTTATAGCATTTTGAAAAAGAGCTGTTTGATTGTGTACTAACTATAGTCACATTTTTGAAGATTCTTTTTTAAGAAACTTCTAAAATTCTAAGACATTTATCCTGTGAAAAAAAGTAGGATTTTGAAAGATCGTATATATTTTCAAAATTCTTTCAACAGCTGGCAAAAGAGCTAACTAACACCAGTGCGTTTTACCATATCCAAATATTTTCTAAAATTTGACTTACACAGGTTCAGAAAATTCTTTAAGCATTTCAGCATGCACAGCTAGTGCCGATTTAAGCTCATTTCGGGCTCTGAGCACAGAAGGTCTGCAGGCTCCCTTGGCACTGGCAAACCGAAATTTATAACCAGAAAATATGGTTAAATCCAGCTTATCCGGGCCCCAAGCGCCCAATGGATAAACCGGCACTCTGCTGAAGTTACAGGTATAAATCCCTCCTCGTACTTCTCATACCCAAAACTCTGCATTTAGAACAATAAAGTTGACATTCGCAAGTGAAATAACAATACTGGCAAAAAATAGTGGAATTTCTCAAAACTGTGAAAAGAGATTGATTTCAGGAGGCAAAAAAATATTTTTTTATTTTAATTCTTAGCCTTTTTTACTTACAAAGGTGAAAAGCAACTTTTCTAAAATATAGGGTAAATAAAAAAAAAATTGGGCCCATCCTACTCTATAGATGGTTATTAAAATATTAGAAACATCTGTGAATAAGTGACATTTTTGGAATGCGCTTCATAAGCATTAAAATATTATAAATATCAGTTTATTTTATAAATAGAAATGTATATATTCTGGTAGTATGTGGTAGCTTTATTGAAGTTTTGGATTTTTGTGAAAAACATAAAATGCCGGACTTCCCAGATTTTCAAAGAGGCCGAATTGTAGTAGCCCGTCTGTCTGGAGCAAGTGTGACCTACAGCATCCCATCTTTTAGGCGTTTCTAGAGGCACAGTGTCTAAAGTCATGGCAGCATACACACAGCGCTGCAAGATTAGCTCAGCAAAGCAAAATAGTTTATGGAAAGATAAGCTCACACACTCACAGTGAAAGTGACCGATGGCCAATGTCTAAAAAACGAATAACTGCAGCCAAAGTGATCGCAAAGTTTAATCAGCATCTGGATTTTGCAGTGTATCTTACAGTTAGAAGGCACCTTCGTAAATGAAACATTTAAGGCAAATCAGCGATTCCCAAGCCCCTTGTCACAGATGTTGATGCCAAACATCGTCTACAGTGGTGTTACACTTACAAAACTAGGTCGATTGATAAGAGAAAGAAAGTAATATGATCTGACGAATTGTCGTTCACACTTTTCCCCACAACAGGGTGGATGCACGTTTAGAGGATACCTGCGCAAGCGTATGATCATGATTTGTCTCCTTCCAGCTGTCAAGCATGGAGGTGGATCTGTCATAATATGGACAGTCATGTCATGATTTTCTCCTGGACCAATCGTAATCTTGAAAGGATCACTGGCATAACATGCACCCCCTGGAGGGAGGGAACCTGACTGATGTCTAGTACACGTGGTTTTGCAGTCCTTTGTGAGATACGGCTTGGGGCCTAAAACATGACTTTAGAGGGGGCCCTAATATTCTCCGTTATGCCACTGCTTGGGGAAATTTTAGCTGACCAGGTCCATTATATGATGCATTGATTTTTGGGTGTAACTGAATTTATTCTGAAGTTTAATACAATTAAATTAAAATTATTAAATCAAAACAGTTTGAAACATAAACAATTAACCTCCCACCTTCGACTGGACGCTGTAAAATTATCAAATGTTGACCAGTCCGCTGGGATAAAAAGATTGGGAATCACTGCTATACAGTATTACGTCACGGATTTTGTGAGCTATTTTATACATACTAAACACTCACACACACACATGAAGCTCATTTGGCGAAAGAACTTTCAACCAAATACAAAAACTTTACACATTATGACATTGAACTGTACATCCACCTTTGTGAACTTTGTCAAAATTTAAAAAAAGGGCATTGTTGTTGAAAAAATGGGATGGTTTCTAATGATTTGGAACTTCTGAAGGAATTTTAAAACAAGCATATGTGTGTGAAATCACAATTAGCTTTGTACTCTTAGATTTTGCTTATAATTAAGGATGTTCCTGACCACGAAATTCCTCTCCTGTCAGTTGCTAATGGGCCAAGGATTCATCAAATGTATGTGTGAAACAAAATACCAAAATAAGAATTGTTTTTACGTGAAAAATATAATAAAGTGTAATTTAAAATGTGTGTCATTCAAGCCTACCATGTTGCAATAAGTAGGTTTATTTTAGTTTTTTATATGAAAATTTTATTTTCCTTAATAAGAAAGACAAATTTTGTTAGATACAACTTTAATTTTCCTTTATGTATTTTGAATAATTTTTTTAATGGCACTCTAATTATTTCTTCACAATAACATTTGTAATTTTTAGGAATGTGCATCATTGATATAATAGCCTTATCTTGACCTTTTTTCATATTTTGCCTAAATGGCTTTGGTCATTCTGTAGAACGCATTTCATACTTTTTGCCAGTAACATATATATATTTAAAATAAATACATTAGTTTTTATTTATAAAACATTAGCATTAATATTTTATTTTCTCAATACTTGTGTTAATTTTTTTCCATTATTTTCTTCTCATATACTTATACAATCAAAGAAAATAAAATTAATAGTTAGTGGAAGCTTTTGTTTTATTGCTAATTTCAAATAAAAGCAATGGATACTATTGAGCTACTAAAACATTTACTTCATGATTTTCAATTAATAAACCATACATTTAAAGTCTTATAATAAAATTTGAGCATAATTAATTGAAAATATAAGCTTCTGCTAAACAACTAAATTCAATTTAGGAAACAAGATTTTAAGAATTATTCTAATGCTTCGACTTTACTTCAGTTACATAATTCATTTGATGAAAGAAAACATTCTTTTGTTATGCCAAAGATTTGATTTGCAAAATTATAATAGACCTCAATTTCACATTTTGAATTCCAAAAAAAAAAAATAGTAATTTATGTTTTCAACTACTGAGTTAATTTAAACTATACATTTCATCTTTTTGCTTCTCAAACTTTAAACATTTTTATGACCATCTTTTTTAAAACAATTTCTCCTAAAAAAAATTAAATAGCACAACATAGTTAAACTAAACATTTATCAATATAAATGACTTCTTTTTTTAAAAAACATACAGCACAAAATATTTAAAACTTTCCAAAATTGGGAAATGTATCAGTTTTGGGGTATGTACTTCCATACATCACAAATCATTTTTATTTGTCCATTATCTTTCACAATTTGCTATAATTTTAGTCGGTGTGTACATTTTAGAAAAAAAAATGTATAAGGTAGCCATAAATAAAACCATTGGAAAAAGATATCCTGGTACCATCTGCTGCAGTTAGTTCTAACTATGTGAATAATAATTAAGCTGGCTATTTTATCTTAAAGAGAGAAACAGGTATTCCTAGACTACTTAATTCTATTTGAATAAATCATTTCCAGAAAAAATTGGTGTTTCGGCTTCTATACTGTAACATAGGAAATTAAATATAATTTTGCAGATAACTACATACCTTAAAAAAAATTCTGAGAAAGCTATCCTATATAAACAATTACACATGTGTTATATCTATAGTAATTTATTATAAAATTAGAACATTGTTTTTGCTAAAGATGTGGTCTGCAGTTTGAGCCCTATGTTATGCAATATTTTTAACTGATATATAGAAAAATTGATTATTTTCTATGGGCATAATAAAACAATACACAGCATACATTAAGAATTTACTATATATTTTAAAAATTTACAGATAATTGTCATATACTCAATGTCATAATACAATTATTGTCCACTGAAATCTACACATTTATTCATGTTTAAATATATTTTACACAAAATATTGAGAACAGCTACAGAGCACATAAAAATAATTTCAATATTTTTAGAAAAGAAATAAATTTAAATCATAAACATCGGAAATGAAACTTACGGATGTCTAGGATTTAAAATCAAGCAATGAAAATGATTAATTTCCTGTAGTTTCATAAGCTTTGGATAAATTCCCCAAAAGAATTCCATGTATAAAAAATACAGGGTTATTAATAATTCCCTTCAAGGTTTTGGAGCACTGTAGTAAAACAATTATGATGAATGCAGCAAATCCTGAATCAGAAATCTACAAGTTATTTTTTTATCCATAGAGTTAAAAAAAAAATTTTGAAAAACTCAGTAATTTTGACATTTTCCCATGGCTTAACATTACACCGGAAGTAGGAATGGAAGTCATTCGGTTTTGCTTCAGTGTTGTTTACAATGTAGAACTTGTCCATATGTGAACCCTTAGTCATAAGGCATACATCAAAGCAATAGTCCAGTACCTGCTACATTCAACTCAACCTGTTGTGTTTCATCCGAAAACTCAATCTTTTACATAAGACCGAAGTTTCCATTCCCCTTTGACACATGATGTAACAGAACTGAATGAAAGGATAACATGTACTGTCAATTACATTGATAGTAACATGTTGAATAGAGTGTGGCAGGAAATGGACTATTATATGGATGTTATGTAACTAAGGGTTCACATTTAGAACACTTGTAAAATATGTAAATAAAACTTGAATTTTTTCTTTATTCTGTCCTACATTATTTTTTTGCTGCACTTATCTTAGTTTATTTACTACAGTGCTCCAAAATATTGGAGGAAGTTGCGAATAATACTGAATTATGTTTATTTTTAAAAGGTTTATGATACAACATACTTCCTTGAAAAATTTTTTAATAAGGAAATATGTTGAAAATTCTCACTGAAACTGCTTGAAGGAAAACTATTCTACAATGACCAACATATAAAACACTTTAGTTTAAGGACTTCATTTCACAAAATAATAATAAAACATTTAAAAAATTAGATAAAGATCAAGGAGATCATGTTATTTTGGTTTTATCAGTTGCTCTTGCGAATTTCGAGATTTTTACAAGATTCATAACACATTTTTTACTTAGTGAATATTAGATATAATTCTTTTATTTTGTTTACCATCATTACTAAACCAATATTACATGCAATATATTGTCAAAATGACAAGGGTAAATTTGATATATATATATACATGAAAAAGCTCATGTTTTTATTACAATAATTCATAATACTTTATCAAATCTTTTCCATACAAACAATTTGGAGAGCTACACATCACTTTTTAGAATTAAATTTTAAAAAAATATGACTAGAGTACATTCAAAAAGGCTCACAACTCTACTATATGGATTCAAAAAGACATAAGAAAGTAGATATAGAAATTTCAAAAGCAATTTTTTGAAGAGCGCTACATAAATTCTACCATTATACATAGAGGATGGATATAACGTAAATAGTCTTATATCAAAGTACCAAAATAAGGGGAAAAAATTTACAAAAATGTACAGGCCTTTCACTCTTTGTATAATCTTTGAGCAATTATAAAATTTATTCACTGCCTAAACAATACAGTACTTATGCCTACAATCCAAATTCTATGCAAATAAGTTTTTAGAATGAGTTCAAAATTTTGTTCAATAATATAATAAAATCTATAATTACAAAAATTGTGTAATATACATCACAGTCTTAAAAATTTTCTGGCCTACAACAAAAGTCCAAATAAAAATCTGATTTAAAAAAATTCAGTATTAAGCTTATTAAAAAATTCATTGCTTTATTGATAAAATTTAAAATAAAAATACTTTGTTTTAAAAAAAATTGCATGAAAAAGAAAATTGAATTAATTATTGAAAGCATAACAGAAAATGAATGATAAAATTATGAGATATTGATATTTACCATTTCCTTTTATTAAAAAAAAATTATAAAATACTAATGTGAATGACTCGAGTTTGAAATTAAACTAATTAGAAATGCTTAAAAATACAGCATATTTAAATTATATATATGAAAAACATAGTTTAGTGTGTTAGATACACTTTAAAATAATTTTTTATGATTTAGATATGAAATTAATTACTAAGTATGCATTCACACACATGATAATACTCTAAACTGAAAGGTAAAAAAAGGTATGCTTGCAAATTTCATAAACATGCAGCTATTGTAGTAGATGGGAAAGGAAAAGGCTTAAGGTTACTGATACGAGCAAAGGTTTGGTTGCACTCTCCACAAACATTATACTTTTCATTGGTGTGAATATGTAAGTGTGTCCCAAAACCATCTTTTCTAGGAAAAGATTTCTCACAAAAGAAACAAACAAAGTTTTCTTTGCTATGAGTAAGCAAATGTTTTTTTAAATAACTACTTAGATTGAAACCCTTCTTGCAAACTTCACACACAAAAGCCCTTTCATTTGTATGAATAGACATATGCCTTTTTAAATAGGTACTTTGATTGAAACCTTTTTGACAATATTCACAAGTATAAGGTCTTTCATTGGTATGAGTACGCAAGTGAATTCTCTTGGCACTACTCCGAGAGAAACTCTTATTACAAATTTCACAAACATAAGGTTTTTCCTTACTATGAACACGCAAATGAGCTTTCAAGGTGCAATTTTTAGCAAATCTCTGTGTGCAAACTTCGCAAACATAAGGCTTTTCCTCTGTATGAACACGCAAATGGGCTATCAAGGTGGAATTTTTAGCGAATCTCTGTGTGCAAACTCTGCAAACATAAGGCTTTTCCTCGGTATGAATACGCAAATGTACTTGTAAATCAGAATCTTCAGAAAAATCCTTCTGACAAAACTTGCAAACATAAGGTCTTTCATTTTTAAGCTTGCATATAAGGCTTTCTAACCACTCCTCAGAAAGCATGCTTTCATGCAAATGTCTACACAGGTTTTTTTTATTTCTATAAATACACAAACACAGTGTTTTAAGGAACTTTTTTAAAGGAAAGAAATATTTTGTCACATATACACATCTCCTTCAATTGATATGAATATGCTAATGTTTGTTTAAATTGAAAAAAAAAAATGAGATAAGGTCTTATTCACAATTAAATGTCTTTTTAAATCCCAATTTTTTGGCATCATATTAAGTTGTGCATGAAAAACTAGCACTTTGTCGGATATGTTCAAGTACGTTGTTTTCCTTCAGAATAAAAATTATAAAATGCCACGATAAATTTCTGCCGAGAAAGTGTTTAGGCAATATTGAAATTCATGCATCTTTCAGATATTTTGATTTTATCAATTCAATTCAATAAAAACTTACTAAATTCTAGAAAATTATACAGAGCACAAATTATTTTTTCATTCTTCGAAATGACTATTTTTCTTTAACGAATATGTATGTTACAAAACATATAGCTTTAACAGATATCGCATATGTAACATGTTTTTACCATGCGAAAAACGGAGAAAACGAATTACTCAAAGTAATACTGGTTTCACAAGAAGGAAAGGTATATTAATATATAAAAACATTACAGATTTTTTAAAATCAGAGCACACTTTTAGCTAATTGATTAAAAATAAATATAAAGAGGCAGTAAATCTCATCATGCATCTAAAATCCCACTGCCTAAAAACATACTACTAGGGAAACCAGCTAGTTTCCTTCTTGGTCATCTGCGCATATTTACGCGCAGTATATATTTGCCAGAATGCTCGGCATGAGAACCGGCCGCGGATTTTTTTTAATCGCCATACTATTATGTTCTGAACTAATGGTTACTTTAACGCACACAATACGATTCGATTGGGGAACACAATTTCGATGTACGGACTTTTTGTGAAAAATCGCCAATTTCTTTTTGGTGACATTAGTCGCCGAGGAAAGCATATGATTGCAAAATTCCTCCCTCTCCCCCCCACTCTGAAACGACACGAACGTGGTACTTTGACCCCCTTTTCCCCCTAGCTTAAACTCCACAAAAGTGAAGTTCCCTTCAAAGCAGAGTAGCGAATGGAGCACATAGCCCTTTACGGACTCTAATCTCCTGTCAGGTAATATTAGGTGACTGTAATGAGTTATACTATTGCCCAATGTAAATAAAAATTAGAAGAAATAAAATATTGCAAATGAATTATAATAAAATTTAAATACTTTCCAGATGTGAAAATTTAAATTAAATAAAAACGCTCTTAAAGTGAGCTCAAAGCAGGAGAAAATCGTTAATCTGGAAGTAGGCGGGGTTAATCCTAGCCAATCCGGGAGCAGCAAGCGACCGAAGATCAGAGGGAAACAAAATTAAACAGAATTAAAGTTATGAAAATATAATATAAAATAGAGATAAGGAAGATAAAATAAATTAAATAATTTAAGGAATTTAGTCAAAATTAGGGTTTACCAAGATGTCTCTTGGTCGTCTGATGAAGGAGTAAGTGTTATATGGTGAGATTTCATGAAGAGTAGGATTTTCGTGATTATCAACGTTAGAAAAGAACTTTTTAGCTAATTTACGGATGGTTTGCCTTATAGTTTTAATTTTACAGTCTCTTTTGAGATCTTTATTTCTCGTATACCAATGAGCGTCTAAAATTTGTCTTATAATTAAGTTTTGAGTGGCTTCAAGGAAATTAATATTGGTCGTTGTTGCATGTTTGACCCTCCCCCACCACCAGAGGTGGCGTGGGCCACAGCCTCACGGTGCATAGGGCCTCACACCTCAGAGCTGAAATTAGTTAAGCAAAAAGTAAGGAAAATCCAAAAAATGCACGTCACGGGGTTTCTATAATTAATAAATTAGAAAATTCTCAACTCTATCTTTTGCCATAAGATATTGAGAAATTTTGATATATTTACTTTTTTAAAAAAAAGATATTCTATTTATCGGTGCATGATAGCATATGAATAATTAATTCGTGAAAATATTGTTTTTCCTTTTCTTTTATTAAAAATTACTCAACTTTGTCGTTTCCGCTCATATTTAGTCTCGCAAAATTAGCTGGAGTTAAGCTGCCGTCGCGGGGAGTACCCTGTCAGGGACAAAGCATAGCTTGGGATTTCCCATCATTAGAAAGCCAATTAAAGTATGGGATGTAGACGCAATCTCGCTTCATGTTTCTATATCATATTATAAATTTTAAAAGTATTTGTCGGGAGAATGAATAATAAGGGTACTGGGTATTTTTTATAAATTATCAATCATGTCATGTTTAGGCAAAAAGAGAGATATATATAAAAGGAGAAAATGAGAATCTGGTGCAGCAAAAAGAAGAAAAAAAAAGTGGAAAGGGTTGTATCTAATCAGATTTAAAGTTCAGGTATGATGAAATTTCTCGGTCAGACTGAATCTGGCATTACAGAATCAAATCAATGAATCCTCCGACTTCTCAACAACATTTATCCGTATCCGAGTCTCCGTTGAATTTGTAAGTTACTCCAGTGCATCGACTATTGATACCGAACGACGAAAATCGAAAGTAGAAACAGGATCAAAAGCTTGCCAATCGTAATCTGACGCTGAGATTTCTGTGTTCACTTTGAGGAGATTGAGATAAGTTTTTCGCCTGTGAACAGAGAAGCCAGCGACGTTGTGAAACAAGCATTTTCCAATTTTGACCCGGGATTGTGTACATTTCCCATGACAGATGCTCACCGGTCATGATATAGTTCAAAGCGGTTCAACACAACAGTTAAATAACAGGGATGAATATTATCCTAAAGAGGATGATCAAACACTTTTTAAATTTTCATTTCTCAAGAAAACAAAATTACAGTGAAAATCAACGTCGTCGCTGGTTGGTTTATTCAAGTTCTAAAAGTAAAGTACACTGCTGGCCACCGTAAATGTAACACCAAGAAAGACAAGAGATAGCACAACAAAATTTATTTTGTAGATAACATGTTGACCAAGTATCAAATGATTAAATTTATAGACTTCTGTGAAGTGTGGTTCCTGCCAGAATCAGTAACCAGAGTAGCCGCCATTGTTGGAGATCACCGCTGCCACACGCCTAGGCATTGATTCAAATAGACTTTGGATGTGTTCTTGGAGTACAGCAGACTAAGCAGCTTCCACACGTTGCCAAAGTTGATCTGGTGTAGCAGCTGGGGGTGTAATCTGGATCAATCGGTGAGCAACCATGGACCACATGTTTTCTATCGGCGAAAGATCCGGAGAGCGAGCCGGCCAAGGAAGCAATTCAATCTGGTGATTGACGAAGAACCTCTGGACAATGCGTGCCACGGGTGGTCGCGCATTATCCTGTTGAAATATGGCTGTGGCCAAGTCCTGAAGGTAAGGAAAGACAACTGGCTTCAACACCTCGGAGATGTAGCGCTGGCTGTTTAAAGTACCGGCAATGTGTACTAGAGGAGTGCGAGAGTGATATCCGATACCGCCCCATACCATAATACCCGGTGCAGGACCAGTGTGGTGGTGCATAACGCAGCTGTTCAGCATCCTCTCTCCACGATGTCTCCAGACTCGAATCCGACCATCGTGGTGTTGCAGACAGATGCGTGACTCGTCAGTAAAGACAACTTCATTCCATTCTGCCACCCACATCCTTCTTTCATCGCACCATTGGCGGCGGAGGCGTCTGTGGTTCTGCGTTAAGTGTAGACCAAGTAATGGGACGTCTTGCAGACAGACCACTTTGCTGTAAACGGCGTCGAATGGTACGCGCAGACACTGAATGATGCGTTGCAGACTCAATGTGCTGTGCTGTGATTCGTGATGTGACTGAGTGATCCGTCACTGCCATGCTTACAATTTGCCTGTCCTCACGTGAAATGGTGCACTGAGGTGGATGCGACCGACCACGTCGTTCCGTCGTACCCTGCTGCATCCAACTGTCACATATCCGCATTAAAGTTGTTTGGTTTCTTCCAACACGACTACCGATTTCCCTGAAAGATAATCCACAATCTCGGTAGGCCACTATCCTTCTTCTGTCGAACTCGGATACTTGATCAAAAGCTGATCGCTGTTTACTACGAGACATAACTGATCGTTTTTGAAAAAACCACAAGAAAAACACAATTGCCAAACTTGAAATCGTCGAAATCTCCAAGCCTTAAATAGCGCTTTGAGGTGGCGCCACAGGTGTGCGTGATGTGGTATCTGCCCTGAAATTCTAATTATTTGTATATCTCCCCTCCGCTAATGCATGTTGTAAATTTCATGTTATTTGCGTGCTTCCTTCAGGGTGTTGCATTTACGGTGGCCAACAGTGAACTTCCTGTTTTCGATGCAGACTAGTAAGCAACTTACAAACTCAAATGGTACAAGAAGGGTGCTGTGATTGAAAACATTCAAATAATACTTTACACAGACATGAGAATACGAAATAGCATATGACTTATATGTTCCAATGGATAATATTAGAGAAGGGAATAAAGCACGGAGAGAGAGAGAGAAAAAAAAAACATTAGACCGAGAAAACGAAAGACGAATTCTTGAATCTCAGCAACTTTGATACAATTTGTTTGAGAGACTAATTGGTATTGTAAATTTTTTAGCTTTTCCTAATCTGGTGTTTAGAGGTCACAGAGAATCTTTTAAAATAGACGATGACACTAAGAATTCTGGAAACTTCATAGGCTTATTTAAATTGATTTCTAAATATGATCCTACATAAATCTCATTGATAATAAACAACTCTCACACCATTATCTAAGCCACGATTTATATATAATGTAAAATTTAATTAAATACTTGCTAATCATTAAATTTTATTAATTGATGCTAATCATTAATTCAATAATTTATTTTTTACTGTTTTTTGTTAACAAAACCGACAAAAACAGAAAAATAAATTGGTGTTGTCGTGAGGTATGATACAATTTGGGAGACTTTTGACCATGGACTCCCCCTTGAAAAATTCTTGTGTGCGCTACTGCATGTATGGTCTAAGTTATTAGAGAGCGCGTGTCAATACCATAGGCAAATTATGGCAATCTGTACAAACCCATTTATGCATTACTCTTGAACATTTGCGTACATTTTGTAGGTGTATCAAACAGTATCGACAAAATGGATTCGGAAAATACTTGTTTGACAATCGTAAGTTTATTGAGAAAAGCAGTTACGATTTGCCAAAAGATTTTAAAAATAAAAGGGTAGCCAAAAAGAAAAGAATGTTTGATTATGAAGGTGGCAATCAACCTATAGATTCTGTCAAAAGCCGGTATGAAATCGACTTTTTTAATACCATGATTGATTCTTTGATAAGCAATATGGAGATTCAAGATTTGTCTTTAAATCAACATTTTGAAAATTTTGGTTTCCTCAACGACTTAAGCAAGTTAAAAAATATTCCAAAAGAGCAAGTACTAAAAAACTGTCAAGATTTACACACAGTCCTGCAAGTAGATGAGAGCAGTGACTTCCAACCTTACGAATTACTTAAAGAATTACAAAATAAGATCCCAAATTTACCCAACACCATTACAGACGTGAAACATTTGCTCCAATATGTCATAGAGAACGGTTTGGAAGAAATTTTTCCTGATATTTATTTACATTGTCTTTCAAATTTCGTTAACAATCCCTGTAAGTACCACTTCTGCTGAGAAGACCTTTTCAAAATCAAAAATGATAAAAAAAAAAAAAAAAAAAAACTATGTAAGAAATACGAGTCAGGAAAGACTTTCACCTTTGACAGTTTTATTTATTGAAGCAGATATAGCATCTAAGATAAATTACGAACCAATCATTAAAGATTTCAGCAAAACTAAAAGTAGAAAATTTCTGTTTCTTTAACTTTTCCTATTTTCATTATTGTTTCATGTTCCAAATAAATAGGAGTAATAATTTGTTTTTTTTCTTTATGAATAATTTTTTTTTTTAAAATTTTATAAACCCCTTTCTTACGCCACCAGAGGGCATCTCTAAATGTACCTTGCCTACATTAAGTTCAGATTTCGCGCCATCACTGCCCACCACCTTTGTACGAAAATGAATGGCAGAATTCTTTTTAATCCTAATAGAAGCATAAAAATGACACATGTAATATTTTTAGAGATTAGGCGAAGGGAGTAGGAGAGAGAATTTTAATAAATATTAAACTAAAAAAGTAATGAAAGGGCAAATTTTTATAGAACTAAATTTATATAGTATAATGATTATTTTAGCAATACTGCATTGAATTTAACCCTAGAATGTTACCCATTCGTCCAACAGACTCTCCCCTCCCCCAAAGCAGGAAATGTAACGTACTACTTAGTACCTTCATATGTGACCTTGGCTACTACAGATAAGGGTATTTCTTTTTCTCAAAATATTTCAGCATGTAGTATTTTTAGAACAATGTTGGTCTGAGA
>BMAO01014241.1:0-73979 GCA_019973975.1 Trichonephila clavata
AAATTTTTTTTTTTAAATTTGTTACACACATGCTCCAAATTTTGACTGCCAGTATTTAAGTTATAATTAAAACCATATAAAAATTTGGTGAGAAAAAAATGAGTAGTTTTTAAGAAATTTTAAAAATTTTTAAAAAAATTTAACAATAATTTAAAATTTCAAAACGTTCCATGCGTTTTGATTTTTTTAAAAAATTTCATATTTTTAACTGATTTAACTTCTTTTAAGCAATTCTTTAGAAATTTATGCATGTAAAGTAATGTTTTATATGATAATTTACAAAGTATGGGTAAACGCAAATTTTTATATGAAATTTTCAAGAATTTTAATGACTTTATACATAAAAAACTTTAATTTCTTCTTTCACCCTATCACTATTGCTACAATGCATCCAAGAAGTTATAATTACATATTAGAAGAATACTTTTGGAAAGTTTTGTTATAATTGGACAAAAATTGCAACGCATGGAACATTTTGAATTTGGTTCCGAGGCAAATTTTGATTTTGAGAAAAAACAGCTTTTTTTATTTTAAAGGAAAATAACTTAGCTTTTTATAAAAAAATGAAGATATAAATATAAATTTGAAATATAAAACACTAATATATTAACAAATGTAATATAAGTGCAGAATATATACATATAAGTGCAATATTTATTGTAACAGTCACATCGACATGTGGTACAGATAGTGATAAAAATTGAAAAGTAAGCTAGAACTTTCTAATAATATCAGAAGTAAATTAGCAGAATGTATTCCATTATTATTTTATCTCAACCGGATAATATATTATGTATTTCATAAATCACAATAAGTAAAAATAAAGTATTTCAATAGGATTAAATTACAAAAATTCAAAACAGTTTCGAGGCAAATTTTTGTTTTTGTGAGAAACAACTATTTTGATTTTATAAGAAAATAACTGATTTTTTAAAAAAATTAAAGATATATAAGTATAAATTTGAAAAACACTAATATCATATAAACATAAGATAGGTGCAGAATATATAAATAAAAGATTCTGCAATATTTATTGAAACAGTCACATTAGCATGCGTGGTATATATAGTGATAAAAATTGAAAATAAGCTAGAACTTTCTAATAATATCTATAAAGTAAATTAGTAGAATGTATTTCATCAACCAGATAATAATTATATATTTCGTTAATCACAATGAGTAAAATAAAGTATTTCAATACAATTAAATTATAAAAATGCAAAACAGTAATAAATTCAATTACACATAAAAAGAAAACTGTCGCTAAATCTGAAAAAAATTAAAAAGCACCGGCATTATAGGCTACATCTTTATTAGTAGTATTTCTTTTCCTTTTCTCTCTTTTCACAGAAATGTTTTGAGAAATGCGTCGTTTATCCTGTCTTTCAGCAATAGTCAAAGAAAAACTATCATTAAGGTTTGAGTCCTCTTTTGATTCAAGTGATTTTACGTAGCCCAAATTGTGCTTTTCGACGGCATCCGTAACTGCTATTTCTAGCCTCCTTTTGGATACGAATACCTCTTTTGGGCATTTTCGCCAAATGCAGCTATGCAGACTTTCATTACAATTCTGCGTCTTGCCTCCTACGCATCTTTCAAGAATGGTGTCTGAAGCTAAACGTTGGTAAACAGGCATAATTTTTTCAACTACTTGTTGTGACAAGCAAGTTCTCATTGAACTATGTGACCCTGGGGTTTCACCTTTGGCTATTGCTCTTTTATAAAAACACCATGATGATTCCCCTTCAGGACACTTACCATGCGTAGGCTTTTCGTCAGTTGACGAGCAATGCATCAGGCTGGCATATATAGCAGTTTTCATTTTTTGGGTATTAGGAACATTATCTTTTATAGCTTTTCTGTAGTAATTTTGCAACTTTGTTATATTTTTATCCGTAAGGCTTCCCTGCTTACGCCCACCAAGAGTCACCTTCTTCACCTTCCACTCTTTTACTTTGTTGCGTAACGATGTACCTAGCCTCTTCGCAACATGATTCAAGCACTCTTCCTTTTCGATTTTTACCTCAGAACCATATACTTCATTTTCTGACAAAAATTGAAAAGTTTTCGAGTCACCATCACTCAGCATGGAAACGAATCTCATTTGGCAATCACTTATTGACCGTCTCCACATAATTAGTGCAGCATGCATCTCCATGGCTCCAGACGTTCCATCGAAATTTTTGTCACACTCATCCATATGTCCTTTTCGCCAAATGTGAAATTCCGCACTATCGGCTCCCATATCTCGACCCGTAATTATGCAATTATGACAGTATTTCGACAATACTTCAAAGTCAAGAACAAGTCCACTAAGGACATCGATGATTATTCCTAATCCTAGGTTAGATGTATGTCCTCGCTTTTGCCATGTACCGTCATATGACACACTCACGTCAATGATTTCCTGATATTTTAGAGAAGAATCAACTTTTATGTGAGCTTCTCTAGCTCCTTGACGTGACATTTCGAGCATTTTTTTCTTCACTTCTTTGTTTTTAACCGATAAGTTGTGCATGCATTTGGCAAATGTTTTTCTGTCCATTGTTGGCATGTTGAGCACAGATGAAAAAGTTTCCAAAGCAGCATGCCCTCTGCCTATGGATAGGAAGGCACTCACCAGCTTGCTGTTAATATCATGTGAATTTTTAGACTCCCCTTGGAAACTTGAATACACACTTCCATAGCTTTCATGGCATGATTCACATAAAAGTTCAATTTTTGTAGAATATCCCATGGATTGGTGTTGTTTTATAACAAGGGCACAGTTTGTACAATATTTGCAAGGAACTTTTTGCAATAGTTCAGAAAACACAGCCTTGTGGGTGAAAATATAACTTGCCTCAGGTTGGGAAGATGTACTTGGGTCAGATAATGGATCCCTCTGTAATATAAAACTGTTTTTTTCATCAACAGTTTCAGGAGATTTCTGCCATCACTTCTTGCTGTTTTTCAGACAACAACTTCCTCCTTTTGGTAGGGCGACCTTTTGGTTTTCTATATCTCGATGATATAAGATCCATACTAATAATTTTAAACAATAAATGCGATTTAAAAAGAGCTTTAGTTCTGAAAAGAACTTTTTGTTTTGGTAAAATAAATATAAGGTTTGAGTAAACTTGAAAGAAAAATGCAAACCGAAGTTTGAACAAATTGTAAACAAATAATGTCAATTTAGGTCTCAGATACAGTTAAAGCAAAGTGTTGCCAACCTGAACTTGATAAATTAACATTTAAAAATAAAAATTAGTGAGGCTTTGTCTACAGTAAATAAAATTTTTCCTGTCAAAGTGCATGACAGCTACAATAGCATGACATTAGAAAATGTAAACAAAGGGGCGTGGTCATGGATGACTAATTCGAAACTACCCTATAACTCAGTAAAAAATGCATAAAACCAAAAAAATTTTTTTGCGTTTGATAGAGAGGCTAATAAGATATTATAATCAGCAAAAAAATTTTTTTCGATATTTTGGACAATTTTCCACATTTTAACTGTCCACTGTAGCCTTAATAATTCAAGATGAACACGTTTTTAGTTTGCTTGTAACAGAAATTATTGGAAAATGTAGGCATAACGTTAAAAAAAGGAATAAATAATTTATATCTAAGTTTTAATGTGTCATAAAATTCGTATATGATAAATACATGAATGCAATACATGGAATTTATAAGAAAGTTTTTAAATTATTCAAATTATTTGACTTTCTCTTTTCTGTCTCAGTTAATAAAATTACCTTTTATTTTAGAAATGAAGAGAAAGTGAAAGGATACGAAATAACAGGGAAATATATTACATTCAAGTAACTATAAATAAGGGATTAATATAAAAATGAATGAAAAATCGTCTAATATAAAATTCTACTGTGAACAATACTTGCATGAAATAGATTTAAATTAAAGAAAACGCTTTGTACCCTACCATATATATCATCTATACTTTTGGGAATAGCTTATCTTTTTATGAAAATAAAAATTTAATAATTTACTTTAAGTTATGAAATTGTTTTAACTGTATATTAAAGCTATATAAGTTATTTAAATTACTAAGAAAATATAAGAACCATATTTAATTTCAAAATGCATTTTTGTTTAAAAAAACGTGTGTATTTTAAAAGAACTATGCACATTACTCATTTTTTTAATTTCCATTGAAAAATGTAGTTACCGTTAAATATAGGAAACTACTTTCCATCTAAGAAAATATATTCTTTTTTTTTAAATTTAAAATTTATTTCTAATATTGAATTGCAATAAATTTATTGCGTCTAAGAAGATACGTACTACACAATTAAATATTTTCTTACAACTTAATTATAGAGGGAAAAAACTTAATTACGTTCTTATTTCTCGTGATTCATCTTGTTTTAAACTAAAAAAATAATCATGAAATGAAATTTGAGTCAATTTATTATTATTTTTTTGTATTTCTTTTATATGTATCATCAAAGCTTAATTTGTAAAAAGGAAGTGTTGGAAATTTGAGTTAATTTTAAATTAGATTGCTATCAGCTTTTTGTTCAATTTGTATCCAAAGAGAAAAAGCAATGAGAGGAATTCAGAGAAATTTTTGAATTAAATAATAATAAGAAAAAATTCTATATTGTTTTAAGGTTACATGCATGCTTGTCTTCAAACATTTTAAAATTTCAAAAATATCTCTTAATTTAGGGTTATAAGTAACACATTCATGATTAAGTGTAAATGAGACTATTATAAGTGTAAATGAGAGTATTGATATAAATGCCAAAACGTTACTTTTTAAATGTGCTTTTTATATGAATGTAATGTAATGAGTAAGTCATATTTATATATAATGAGGTTATCTTATGCCTATTAAACTATTATGATGGCACAATAAATAAAAATTAATGCTAAAAATAGAGGTTTTTTTGCATTTTGATTTCTTAAATCAATGGTAAATTCTGAAATCTTAGCATACAGGTAATGGAAATTTAGACCATGTTTGAGACAAATTCTGTTTATGAGTAAATAAAAAATAATATTTACATTTCTATCCTTGCAGTATAAAATTCCTTTTTAAGTAATTTTGAAATGCCCCTAAAGGAAAAGCATTCGCTAGAAAGTAAATTTTATTTTATAACAACAACATAATTAACAGAGAGTTTAAAATGCTATACAACATCGATAGACATTTTATTTAGTTGGTCTCCACACTAATACATTAGCTATTAAATAATTAAGATGAAACGAAACATAAACCAATTACGAAAAATCCAATTATTGCATTAATGATGTATTTCACCTTTCAAGCACGTATACTTTGTTTTCTGGTGGCATTGTTTGCTGTAGATTACATAGCAGAAGGGATTAAATTAATGCACAGCTTACATTGTGTTCTTCTAAATTAGATTAGTTTGTTATTAATATATTATTAAACGCAAAATATCTTAAACTATTAATTTAAGTTTCAACTGGTGAATGTGGAATGAAGAAAGAATACAGCTTTTGATAATGCATCTAGGTTACACAATTTAAATTTAACAAACAACATTTAAGTTTTCTGAACAATTACAAATGCAAATAAATAATTACACTCACGAAAACTGTTCACGAATAATTTCGTTACGTTTGCGTAATATTTTTTCTTAAAATATTACAAAGTGTTCTAGGTGAAATTTTCTTTGAATAAGTGATATTCATATTTAAGCAATCATCTCAAAAGTACGAATTTGACAACTGAATAGCGACATTAAACATTTCTTTAAAATAAATTACAGAGTATTTATAAAAACGTTTTGAATAACAAACAAAGTAATCCTAATTTTATATGTTCAAAGAGATATTTTTTAATGATTCATACAAAATATTAAAATATTAACCACTAAAAACCCTACGTGTGCATTTTACGTACAGCATTAATTTTGAATTTAAAAATATGAGTATAAGTATGAAGATCAATTATCTCTGTTCGATGGGCTATTTTCTTAGTAATGTGCTTCACACTTTTTTCCCTTATAACTAATATTTATTACATTAGTTGTAAGAAAAAACAATATTTAGATAATAATTATATATGTATATATGTGTGTGTGTGTGTGTTGCAAATTTATGTTATAAATAAGGCCTACTCAATGTTAATCAGTTATATTAATCAGAAATGTGTGAGAGCAATTTATTTGAATTATGAATAAAAATATAAATATATTAGATAATTCAAGTGCTGTACTTTATAAGAAAATTATATTTAATATGAGAATTATAGTTTTTTTATTCGATCATGTAGTACAGTATTAAATTAATTTTAATGATAAGAAAGATTTAAGTGAAAAAAGAATGTAAAAAATAAATCATGATGACTTTTAAGAATAAAAAAAAAACTGGTTTGAAAACCTATGTGTAAATTATTGGCTAGAATAAAAACGATTACGGTAATTGTTTCACGATATTGGGAATTAATATTTAATCTCTTTAATAGAATTTTTACTCTTTCTCGAATATCCAAAGATGTTTTTTATGTAACACAAGTATTTCAGTATCCAAAATTAATTAGTTTTCGAAACATCGTGTTTAGTCCCCGAAATTTAAATATCTTTAGATTAATCTCTAAGTCGAAAATAGTAACTAAAATTGTGGGGCAAAATAAATATGAATAGAAAGAAAAAAAAATCTAGGGAAATTAATTAATAATATTTTTTTAAGGATTTTTGGAAATTTAAAAAAAAAGTGTGATAAGTAATTCTTTCTTTATTGCCATTTTGCTTAAATTTTTTATGGCATTCTAGAAAATTTGCTCATTTGTTTCCGTATATTCTTACTCTAAATAAGCAGGATAAGTTAATAACTCTACAACACGCATTACAAACTGCATTATATAGGATACTGCCGTTTAAATTAAATACAGATAATTACATCTAATAACAGTGAACATATCCATCCTTTTATTTAATGTCCTTGCCAATATTGAGTATAATGACTTCTGATCCGTTAATTGATTATGTTGTTATTTAATGATGCATCCTAATAAACGAGTTTCTCATTAAAATGACCTCTACTTGTTCGAACCAGAAACTGAGAGACTCTCGAAGTAGATACATGATTAAACGCGCTTAATGATATCCTAATGGTTCTTGTAACGTACGCGCGAACTCTCTTGTCTTAGAAGATTAGTTTAGAATGTTCAGATAAATTAAGCCTGGAGTTTATTGTGAGATGGTGGAAGCATATACTAAAAACTTAAATATTTTGTTATTACATATGTAAGGAAACTATGGCGGACATTTTATGCTTATTTATATTATATTTATTCTTCAGAAATTTGAATTCTTGTAAAATGTGATGCATAATTTCTTCCCCTTTTATTTTCATTCATTTATAGAAATTTTTAAGCAGAATTTAACCATATCGATGTAATATTTATATTTGGATTTTAGTTGTTATTGTTCTACGTTGTGATTTTTATTATGGTATTTGAATTGTCAGACTACACTGATGAAAAAAATTAAAGAGAATTTGCATATTTTATAAAATTGCATGAAAAGAACTAAATGAAAAACCAGATAAAAATGCATATCTTGTACGGAAAATGCGTAAGCGTGCACGTGTATGAAAAAGCGGAGTCAGCTGAAATACAGGCTTTATAAGTGTGTGTAAATTAACACGTATTCCGTTCGCCAGCACATCTCGGCGAATTTCTTGGTCTTATTTAGAACCAATTGGTTCAATTCAAAGTGTAAAAGCAAAAATGAGTAACCACCAACGTTTAGATTATGGAATGAGGTGGCAAAATGTGGGGAGGCTAGAAGCAGGTCAATGTCAAGTCCAGATTTGTAGATAGTTCGATTTAACTTACAGCGTCGTGTGCAACTTATAGAAGCAGTTCCAGGATACTGGATCAATCAAGAGAAAGCCTGGCAAGATCGTCCAAGAGCCACGACGGCCAAAGAATATCGCCATTTGTTGATTATAGCAAGACGTCACAGAGGGGCTACAGCTTCTCAGCTCTCTCGTTACTTGTATTCAGCCACAGAAACCCGTGTATCAAGAGTGACTGTTTCAAAAAGAATTTATGATAGAGGGTTGTTTGCCAGAAGACCTGCCGCTTGCGTCCACTCACGTCCACGAACAGGAGAGTCCATTTAGCAAATTGCAGACAGCATCGAGTTTGGAGTATAGATCAATGTCCGACCGTTCAGTTAGCTAATGAGTCCCGTTTAAGCCTAAACACCGATTCTCGCCGTACGTTTATATAGAGAGAACCAATAACCCGCTACCTACTCTCCAATTGCCATGAAATCAACAATTATAGCGGAGGAGGTTTAATGGTATGAGTAGGCATCATGCTGGAGGGCTGTTCACTTCTTCATGTCTTTGAAAGAGGCTCCTCGTTACTGGTGTGAGGTACAGGGATGAGATCTTGGAGCCCTACGTTCGCCTTTTCAGGGGTGCATGTGGCCCCGAGTTCATTTTAATGGTCGATAACGTGAGGACACATACAGCTCTTCAAGTTGACGAATTTCTAGAGAGTAAGGATATTCGCCGTATGTATTGGACATCCAGGTCTCCAGACCTCAACCCTATAGAACGTGTATGGGACTCTCCGGGGAAGGCCATTGCAACTCGTAACACCCCTCCGGAAACCATGCAGGAGATGAAAAACAGCGTTACTGCACGAGTGGGACCAACTGCCACAAGAACTGATAAACTGACTTATTTTAAGTATGGCATCACGCTGCGAGGCTTGTATAGCTTGTAAGAGTGGACTATATCCCTTATTAACCCAATTCTTTTGTTTATTCTGCAACCTCCGTTTCATACCTTCCATCTTCAACGAGTGCTACGCCCGATCATGCGTATGTATTGCAATTGTTGAATGATTTTTTTTGTTTCGTATTCTATCAATGCATGTATATATCAAATTTCATAAAAATTGGTCCAGTAGTTCTAGAGATAATCACTCAAATCTGCAAATTCTCTTAATTTTTTACACCAGTGTGCCATTGTAAATTATTATTTTATTCATTTTGAATGTAGATAAACTATCTATCTATAATCTTGATGTAATGAATTATTTGAGTATATGATGCTTAAAATATCATCTATGAAAAAATACGTTTTTAAAATAAATTCTTTCTTATAATTTTTTAAAAATAACACCTTTAAATATTTTTTTCTAAGATTAAAATAATCTATTTGTTCTGCTTTTTTCGTTGGCCAGCATATTCCCCAGATCTCTACCCCATTGACATATCTGATTATAGTTTGCCTAGAGATTAAGTCATCACCCTCTCCAGCCACTGCGATTTATGACAGATGGCCTAACTTTGATGCCACAGGGAACTTGCCCACATCTATCACTCAAATCCAATTCAACTGAATGCCTAACCGGGTTAGAGCCGTTTTATATGTCAGAAGCAGGGAGAACTAATATTACACTCTGTACATTCCTAAAGATCCTACCAATTTAATCATATTTATTACAATCTATTATGTATATGCGTAATAAGTAAAATTTTGTTATTTGCTTTTTTCCTCGAGTTACAATTTTATTGGTCATCAGTGTAAAATACTACCATTGCACATAAGAAATTTTGTTTACATAATTATTAAAGTGTAAATATATGTTAGCAAGACAATTACTTTCTGATATATCTTGTGGGTTTGTTGATAATAATTAACATTATAAAACAAGTTATTTTCATGTAGAGTCTGTCTAAAGAGAGAATTAAAAGTATCATAATTTATAATCTTTTAAATATATTATATTCATAAAATTTTAGTATTTTAGGAATTTATGTATATTTTTAGTATTTTAGGAATGAAAGTATTTTAATCATATAATTAATATAAAAAGTTTGAAAAGATTTTTAAAATCTAAAGGACAAAATATTTTCTGTATATTTACCTTAAAATTTTTAAATATAGTAGTGATATTAAGTCTATTTATAGTAACCTGCTTGATTTATTGAAGGATTTTTGCAGATTTTTAATTGCTGAAACTGTTTGGAACTTAATAGGATTATTGTGAAATTTGAGCGTTAAAATAATATGTGTGGCCATTTAAAACTACTAACTAATATTCTTTGTTTTCATAATATGTTCAAACACGGTAATTAATATTTACATCACTAATTGCAAATGTTATAAAAGTTTTATTATTTTGAAAATGTTTGTTGGAGAATAAACTATAGCAGTGATTCCTAAAGTGGTTTATATTGACCCCTAGATGTCTACAACGAACTGCAAGAGGTCGATGTCAGGGGAAAAAGAAATTCGGGGTACATAAAGTGTACATAGGGGTCTTTGATAGTGGCTCTCATCATTTAATCTGGTCGTGACTTTATTTTAACTTTTATTGAATGGAAGAACCCAAATACACAGATTTTACCTATTTACTCACAAAATATTTTATTATACTTATAATATAAACGCAAATATCTGTCTACAAAACCAAAATTAGAGAGTAAGCAAACGCAAGTATGTATAAGCCCAAATTTGATTAAAACAAGGATCATCATTTCTGCATCTCTTCTCAGAATTAAGCTAAAGAAGTATAATATTGGACCTTGCGAATTTTTCTAGTATCTCTGCTACAGACAGTATGCCAGGAACACGACGTTTTAACCAACGTTCCTCATCTAAATGCCCTCTCTTCATGTTTTGTAAATACGTTTGAGAATTCTTTGACTAAGGCAATCAATCCATATGATCATACTGAAAATAAATAAATATCATAATACAAGAGGAATAAAGGCTAACGCGAAGATTTTAAAAGTATAGTTTAGAAACGGATATCAGCAATCTTGGCTTTAAAAAGATGAACCTGTTCGTGAGAAAGGTTTTAATTGTGCTTTTCCAAGAGAAAAAAAGTTTTAGCAATTGCTATTATCAAAAGGACTGATCATTAACCAATGAGATTTAGGGCCAAACCTAACAAAATTGGTGCCAAATGTTGAAATTTTGTTATTAAAACTTCAAGTCAAAAGCATTGTTTAATGATAAGTTATTTTATGTAGCGGATATTTTATGAGTTGATTGAATTTTAATTAATAAAAATTTCTTTTATTTTTCGCACTACACATCCCTACAGTTAGAAAATTAAATCCTTTAAAGTAAATAACGTTTATATCAGCCGTCAAAAACACATTTAAGTAAGTACCCGAATTTGCAAACATTCAATTTTAGGTATAAGCAGGGATCTACTCAAAGTCAGAAACCATGGCAATTGGTCTATGAGAGAAAAAACTGTTTGGAGACCCTGAACTATAGTATTATTTACAAATGATAGCATAGCTTTCCAGTATTTTGCGTCTCTTTAATCTGTTGTTTAAATGTCTAAAAATAAAATTATTATTTTTTGTAAACTTATAATTCTATTTACCTTATTGATAATAATGTATTTAAATTGTTCAAATGCCTCAAGAAGTATACTATATTTGTTAGTTATCTAATAAAGAAAATTTTTGTATTTAAATGTAACGACATAATCAATGTACGATAAATATAAATGTATTAGTAAATATAAGCCCATAACATATGATTTTAAACACACACACACACACACGCACACACACACACACAGTATCATTTTATTAAGGGGGTACGGCACACACATGAATTTTAGAAAAACGATCGATTTTGACTTTTTTATATTTTTGAAAAGTTTAAACATATTTCTGCTTAAAATGATACATGATATATGGAAATACAATAATTCGAAGTATTTTTATTTATTTTTTAAAAGGAATCCACTTTCTTTGATGCGTGACAGGTGCTCCTCGAGGAACACCTGTCTTTCATAATGCTTAAATTTTCGATAACAGCGCGATTTGTTTTGTCCACAATTAGTAGAATTTTTTTTTACACATAAATAAAACGATTTTTCTTTGAAGAAAGGAAAAGACAACTCAGTACAGTTATTTTTTTTCGTTTGGTTTGTTTTAAAATGGAATTATTCTTGCTTGAACTTGCTAATCGTGAGTTCTAATTTATTTATCCAGATTTTTTTTTCTGTTTAATCCACGTTTTACACTAAATTATTTATTAGTATTTTATTAACGACAAAAATTTTTGGGAGATCTAAAAAAATATTTAAAAACTCAAAAATGTGGGCGCTTAAAAAATGATTGTTCAAAATGTTCCAGCTATCTCATCAGCACAGAAACTGTTATTCAAAGTGCTTCAACACGAAAACTTTTTTCAAACAACAGTTTACATGAAGATATGATGATGATGATGAATGTCCAGAGGAACCGAGCTCATCCGAAGAGGGTTTAGAGCTACAACCGATCCCTCGGGAAACAACCACTCTCACACCCAGATTTTATTGCAAAAAAAAAAATCAAAGTTTACATTTTAAACAATTCCAACTTTTTACAAATACAAAAGAAATAGTAAAAATATACAAAACAAATGCACCACAAAGACAAAAAAAAGACAGAAAACAGGAAGCATAAATAATTACATTAAAAAAAATAGTTTCTTTGGAATCAAATTTCCAGTTGATGACACACCACTTCCTGTTGATATTTTCCCGCCATTTGGTTTTTCAGTTTTCAGAAAAAGGAAATGATTCATCAAAAGGAGGATTACTTTTTCCCCCCAGATCTCCTCCCCCATTTTTTTTTTTAAAGAAACATAAAAGAAGATAGTAGCAGTTAAAAATAAAATAAATAAAGAGAGAAAAGGGGGGGGGATAGATTATTGGATTTTATTGGAGATATCATTTTTTGCTACAAAAAATGGAAGGAAGTTATGAAAAAATGTTTTAATAGAATTAAATTTATTGAATAAAGCTTTATTGAACTTTGCTGTTTGTAAAAACTGTGGCCATTCCATCTTATTGGAGGCTTCTAAAAGAGTTGGAATTGTGTATTTCAGGGAACTTTATTGTAGTTTTTGCGCAAAAAAACATGGTTTCCATACGTCAACTAAATTAAATTATAAAAATAAACTTTTCCACTTAAATATCAGATTGGTATTTGCTTTCAGATCTATTGGAAGAGATCGTTCAGCTACAGAAACATTCAGTGAACTTATGAACTTGCCATCTCCACTTGAAAAATTCCGTACTTCTACAGAATTGTTGTTCGACTCTTTTAAATTTACCTGTGAAAAATCAATGAGAAATACTTTTGAGGAGGTAACACGAATAGAAGGTAGACGAGACAATGCTGTTGCCTTAGATAGTTCATGCAGAAAAGAGGATACCAGTCCCTCAATGGTATTGTTACAGCTACGAGTGTTGATACTGGAAAAGTTATTAACTTTGAAGTGTTTTCGAAACATTGTCGGTGCAAAACTATATTTAATTCTGTTCATGAACCATCATGTATTGCCAATTATAGTGGAACAAGTGGAGGCATGGAAGTGAAAGGTGTAACGGCGATATTTGAAAGACCCGAAGCTCATTATGGCATTCGTTGCACAAAATATTTGGGCGTTGGAGATTCAAGAGGTTTTTCATCAATACTTGCTCTGAATCCTTATGACACTCAAGTGGAAAAAATTAGAATGCGTTGGGCATATCCAAAAGCGTATGGGTACCCGTCTTTTGAATCTCAAAAGAAAAAACAGAGGGAAAAAATTAAGTGATGGAAGAAGCCAAAGTGGACGCAACCGACTCACCGACGTTTTTAATTTCAAAAATTCAGAGGTATTATGGTATGATCATTAGAAACAATATCAATGATTTACACAACTTGAAAACTGCTGTTTGGGCTGTTTATTTCCATCTTTTGTCTACAAATGAGAGCCCTCAACATGAATTGTGTCCCTCGGGTACAAATTCATGGTGCAAGTTTCAGAAAGCACAAACTGAATTTAACGAAAAGCATTATGACCATAAAAAAACATAACATGTGCCATCTTCCCTCATGAATGAAATTTAGCCAATTTTTAGAGATTTAGCTGAACCTAGATTATTAAAAAAATGTCTACATGGAAAGACTCAAAACCCCAATGAGTCAGTTAATAATACTATATAGTCAGTCATTCCAAAATCTACGTTTGTGGAGTTAAAAACTCTAAAATTAGGGGTAAATATGGCAATTGCACAGTTCAATATGGCCATGTAGCCAAATTAATCATTTTAAAAAATTGTGGTACTGAACAGGTTTTAATTGTGTGTCATGCTTTAAAAAATTAGATGCACGTAGGATTAGTGTAGTTCAACGAAAGCATCTTGAGATACAAAAAAAAAAGGCTAGATTGCTAAAAATAATGAAAAAAGGAAAATTAGAAGAGCCTTTTGTAGAAGTAGAGAGCAAAGAAAATGTTTCATATTTTTCTGGAAAGTATTAAAAAAGATAAATCGTCAAAATTACAAATTTTTACCTTAAAACCTGTTTCTCAAAATGCAATATTTTTCCCTTTGCGTACTTTTTTCTCAGAAATTAATTAATGTAGGGTCCTCAAATTTTCAGTAAATATATTTTAAACATGTTTACACATTTTACTGGAGGGGATCAAAATATCTAGAAAACCTTTTTAGATAACGCCTTTTTAAACTAAATTTTAGGGGGGGGGGAATTGGACATTTTTAAAAAAAAATGATAAATATTTTAATTTTTAGTAAAAAGACAAAACCCTCAATCAAAGTCTTATTGATAGTACATATAACCTACTGTAAAAGTTTCATCTATGAGAAGCAAGTAGTTTCTGAGAAAAAGGTACATAAACTTATGCAATTTTAACATAGGCTCCTATGGAAGTGCCGGACCCCTTAAACGGATTTAAAACAACGGAAATATGTACACAGATATATTATTTTGCTGCCGAATTTATAAATAGTAATCAAAGAAACGATTTTTAATTGACGTTTTGTATCATTACCTTTCCCTAAATTTGAGTCTATAGGTATTAATAGTAGTGTTTAATAACTAATGCTTATAATTCACCTTTTGTGTTATACCAATATTATTATTCATTCTCCATTTTTCTGTTGTTGTTGCTGTTATTTATCTCACTCGATAGATGGTTATTCAATTTTTATATAAATGTTACTATTCATTACTGTTACTTCATTATGTGATACACTATTTATAAAATTTTACATTGAATTTTCTGAGGAATAATAGATAAAAATTCTGTCAATGTTTATTTTTGATACATGAAAAGTAACACAGTTTTTTAATTACCTTTTAAATTCCTTAATGATAGCGAATCACTGATTTTTTTTATTACAACGTATATAGGAGCTTTATTTTTAATTTACCAATTATTCTATCCAACGGCTATTTTAAAACAAAGTTAATATATAATTTTCTCTCTTTTTCTTAATATAAACAATTTTATGCAAATAATCAGTTGTAATACGAGAAAGTACATCGAAAATTTAAATATTTTGACATGTAGAATTTGATTAAAATAGTTCGATTTAAAAAATAGGCTTTCTTATACATATTAGTTTCATATTTCAACTAAAAAATACAGAAAGAAAGGCACGTTTCTCAGTTTCTAGGCTGTTCATTTTTTAAAGAAGTTTTATACGATTTTGTTTTTTCATTCTAAAATGTTTGATTCATGACTTAAAATTTAATCTGATAAGTGTTTACAAATTTCTGAAGTACCAAAATAACATATTTTGTTTAGCATTTAACACGAGAATAAACCTTTCTCTTCCCCTGGAACATTTTTTGTTCTTTTTTAGTTTAGTTGCTCTCTTTTAATTAGAATATTTATGTGGAAAAAAAGGAAAAAGTGAAATATTTTGGCTCGACTGATCCCAAAACATTATTAGAAAAAAACCTTTGAAGACTCTCATAAAACAATGAGAATCATACTACTCTTCTATTCGCATTAGTATCCAATACAATGAAAACCACAGGGAATAAGGAGGATTAGAAAAAAATACGTAATTTCCATTACATTAATAAGGCTCTAGATGTATAATGTTTTTTTCTCTCCAGAAAACATGGATAAAAACATCTTTTTATGCTATTAGTAGATAATTTATTGCAACCTTTTCGATAAATAGGTGTTATATAGTGAAAAAGGAATAATTAATTTCTACTCAGTGAAAAAATATGGTTAATGTGTACATGAGATATGTGTATATTACGACCATGTTATATGCGTAGCAATTTCAATATTGCATGTTTTGAATAATATGCTCAAAAAAGAATTTTTCTTTAAAAGAAAAAAAGAAAAGAACAATTGAAGGTATATGTATCCAAATTATTTTGCTTGAGGAATAAGAAAGAAATTAAAGAAAGAAATTAAAAGAACAAACAGCTAAATTTATAATAAAGCAACAGAAATTATTCAAAAAAATGTACGTGTAACAGTAAAATTAGAATGTTGAGTTTTATATGGAACGTTTTTCAATGTCAAGTTAAATAAAACCTCATTTTTAACAAAACAGCTTTTAAATTTAAATCCATTAATTTGCATTATTTTGATCATTTAATTATAGTAATGAAAGAATTAAATATTGAGCTCCTTACCTGAATGTTGCAAAGAATATATTCAATTATTAAAAATCGGCATTTAGGAAAATTAAATAAGTTTTTCTGTGATAACTGCGAAATGGAATAAATATTACTGCTATAGGAATAAAGTCTTATCTTTAATCAAAAAGTATATTTTTACTTACTGTAAATGAAAAACTCAATTTGTTACATAGTTAAATAACTGTGAACAAAATTAATTATTTTACTGAAAAGAGGAAAACATTGTTATAAATAAATATCTTAAAATTTAGAATTTGCTAATTTGTTAATATATAAGAAGCTACGACCATGCAAGTTTAAAATACTTTCGTTTCAAAACTGTTATTGATTATTCAATATGTAAGGTATTTTTACAAATATTTAGCATGAATAAATATTTATATATCAGCTTTTTTTACCCAAGTACAGTGATACTTTTCAAATTTATTTAATTTTTATCCTTGAGAAAATTTATTTTGCAATTGGAAGTTGAACTTAAGAAAACAAATTTAATTACTTAAACAAATTTATAATTATTTTCTTAATTTCATTAATAACTTCGTTTTTTCGAATGTGGCTTAGGATTCCTTGGACTGAACTACAATTAAGATTTTAGTGAATCAATTTTGTGACAGATGATAATATGTCAGAACGATAGTCCAGTGGTCCTGGTCGCAAACTCGTGGCCATCGTTGTCGAACCATGGGTTGCTACTTGTGGACTGGCTGATGTACACATCATGAAGGGAGGCTAAGGTATTTTAAATCTGTTGAAACTCTGGATCAGGGGTGGCGAACCTTTATAGATCAACGTGCCATTTTTTTCTAAATAAATGTTTAATGATGTATAGACATGCCATCAAATAATTTTGACTTGAGAATATTTAGAAAATAATAAATCTAAATATTAACTACTCAAAACTATTTATTTACTACGAAAAAATACATTTTGTGCTGTGTAGTAGTAAATGTTTTAGTTAATTCAAATTAAAGTAACATTAGTGTGAGTTCTGTTTTTGCAGATTAGATAAGTAATAACATATTATAGGATTGCAAGATGTTACTTTTAGCAGAATGCATGCCGAATTGGAATCATCTGCCAAACGGTTTCTAAGCGAGTCCTTAATGTTATCCATCACTGAAAATAATGACTTGCAAGCATTGGTAAATGAAAAAGGGTTAAAATAACATGAGGCAACTCCTTAAAACAGTTAAATGTGTCTGGAATTCGTTTTACAGACAATATTCTACATGCGACTGCTCCAGAATATAAAACACACAGAGTTTTGTCACCATTACTAATCATGGCATACTTCTCGGTTCACAAAGTTTGAAATTCTCTGTTATTTTAACTATCTTGCCCTTTTTGCTTTTTTTGTGTGTGCTAACTAGCTATGTTAAATAACGGTTAGAAATCGTAAATATAACACAAATAAACTTTAAAATACTGTAGTGTCAACGAAATTTACCATGCTATGTGCAGCCATACTTCGTATCATTAGCATGTGCAGTCCACGGCGTAACGAAGACAATAACAAACTAACTTCAAGACAATAACAAACGAGTGCGCGCAGCACCGAGAACCAATCACTCAGGTTCGATCGTGATACTTCCTTGTTACTGCGTGTGTGGAAACCGTTTTGATCGGTGACGTGCCCAAAATATTGTGTCACGTGCCATTGGTTCGTCATCCCTGCTCAAGATCCTCCTTTTGGCGTGGAGGGGAGAGTGGGGTGTCCTCTCCAGTGTCTTCATTGTCACTAGACTGTGTTTCAAGATTACGAAGTTCGTCTCCAATTGCCTTCCTGTTGTTTCAAATCCATAAGGATGATTCTATAGTTTAGAATATATTTGAGTTGAAATAATTCTTAAAACATATTGAATTGTAATATAGGCGGATGAATTATGAAGCAAATGAAAGTTATTCGAGGTGTGTATTAATGAGATGCGTAGGGTCAGAAACAAGACAGATAGAGATAGAAACAACAGTATTTAATGAGTGAAATGCATACAAAGTTTATTAAACGAAATCAGCCATGGCTTCTAGGCAGGCGTCTTTTGTGAGGAAAGTTACGAATTCCGCCCAAGAAGAACTATGTCGGTTCATCATGGACTCAGTTCAGAACTATAGCCTTTACGCCATCTTCGGAATGAAATCATTGACCATTTAGGTCGTCAATATCATCTTTCCCGCAGACCACTGAGCTTTAAATGTTTAAGGCCAATATGAGTTAGGATGTTTCCATTGCATGTGACGGACATCTCCAGCTGGATGTGGTGACACCAGGTTTCATCCTCTCTCGATAAGTGCTTAAGAAAATCATCACCGTCTTCTCTGTAGCGCAACAAATGTTGTAAACTCAAGCTCATTACGGATTACACCTTTCCAGTGTTAAAAAATTTATTACAGCCAGCTGATCCGTTTTGGAGGATCCGCATTCATACCTACCATTTTTAAATGAATGCTATGTCCTTGTGAATGTGTAATACCTGTCGGTTCCTGCTTGTCTCTGAAACCCATTGTCTACCTGTAAACCCGGCTAGGTGTGTGGGAGAAACTGAATGATCGCCAGACATGATTTCAGTCTAATTAATTTATTGTTAAAAAATATCAATCAGACCCAATAACAATCTAATTAAGGTAGGAGATTAAATAATAGAGCATGGAGGTGAGATTCTATAACACGGGGATACTACTACAGACCCTCAACTGAATCTAAGATAGCTTAAATACGCTTAAATATAACTACGTCGCACACTAATAAGCTAGATTTTAATTAATCAAGCTCACGATACCTGTACTCTTTATGCATCAGATCCTACACGGGAATCTTGCAGGTGATCTTTATCGGGATTGATCAATGTCGTTGGATTCACTGGTGTAATCCATTTTCCCCAACCCTCTTAATAATTCCATTATCTTTCAATCTTCAACTAACAAACTAACTCGCAGGCTCTATGTTAACTCCAACTTGCCAACTCCAACGTACCAACTCTAACGTACCAACACACAAACTCGCAAAAACATAATTTATATAATATACTTCATTTACATAATCACGCTTTCTTGGTCGGCGAAAGTTGGTAGAATTAATTTATTTTTCCCCAGAAGAGTCCCCAAGGTATTAATATAGTCGTGGATAGATCTGTCACAAATATAGTTATCACAAATCTGCTTGCGCACTCGGGTATGTGGTACACATACACCTTCACTATCACTTTTATTTCACGAAAATGCATTGAAAATTGCTCGCATCCGAAGCTTCGAATCACTTTCATTTGAACATACCCAATAGTATTTAAAAAATGCTTGCATACTTGGAAATTTGACACATAAACCAACAGTTTTTTGAATGAAAAAATTTAATCGAGAAACTTTTTTTTTTAAATTATTTATTTTTAACTATGAGGCTTTTATTCAAACTATTAAAATTTTTGGAGTAACTCAATATTTATTATATCTCACTATTAATCTTTTATTTGATTGTTGCTTGTTTTGAATTAAGTTAATTACAAACAAAGTTTAAACCAAATACTTTATTTATGTATAAATGAGAATTCAGAATTAATTTTTGAAAAATTATTATTCAACCATTATTCAATATCTTATACCTATAATAGAAAAATGTAACCTATATTAAAAAACCGTAATTTTATTTCATGAATGTAATACAAATATCAATTCAAGGATAAAAAATAGTAGGTAAAAGGTGAAAGTTTTGGTATAAAAATCCATTACATAAAAATTTAACATGGTAAACATTCTCTAAATCATAATATTTATATTCGTATTCTTTCTCAATATTTTTTATTTCGTTTCCTTAAAAAAAGATTTTTTCTTCCGCTCTTTTTCGGAAATTACCGTTTTGAAAACATCTATTGTGCATCTAAGCAAGAAACTAAATTGCTTTTCTATCACTTGAATAGATCTGTGTTCTCAGCAAATACGACAATTTATCAAAAGAAAATGATCTGTTTACTTCGAAAACATGCCAGATACATGACGTAATAATTTAGGTCTCCTCTTTCAATTGAAAGCATCCAAAAGGCTTTAGATTCTAGAAGATTTATGTACTTCTTTCTCAAATAAAAAAATTAAAATAGTTCTTGCTTACAATTTTATTTCACAATTTATAGCACAAAATACCCACTTATGTGCTTTTTTGTTAGTAAAAATAAGAAAAATAAACTGTTGGAGACTGTTGAAATAGAAAGTACTAGATGAAAGTTCTAAATTAAAATTCTATTTCCTATCGTAGTTATTTACTTACATTTTCAGTTTTATTCAAAATTTTTCTTAACAATTTTTCATCATTAATATTATATATCTTTTATAGGGTCAATTTTTAAGTACATATTTAAAAAGCAAAAAAATAAAAAAAGTAAATAATAATAAATATGTCATTCCATTTCTGATTAAAAATATTATGCAACATTTTGTATTTTGCCGATCAAAATTTTTTGAATATTCACATAAAATATTTCATATTTATTTTGCTTTTAAGCGTATTTGATCTTTTTCTTTTTTTTCATATTTACATATAATTGAAAACTCAGTTTCTATTTTAACTTCCATATGTCATTGAAAATTTTTGACAAGGAATATTTTTATTATTAAATATTTGAGACATTCTTATTGCATAAGCTAATGTAAGTTTCAAGCCCTTCAATTTAAAAGCGATTTAGAAGAATTTATGAAACTTAAAATTTTAATTTCTTTTTTATGTTGAATACTTGAAAATAGTGTCCGTAATGAGGATGTCATTTTCAAATACCAGCTAACTAAGTTGATTAAGTTAATTAGTTTACTCACACAGTATATGACATAAACAAATTAATTTCAATAATTATTGTTAGAATTTGTGTCTCCCTATGCTATAATAATTATGAAAAATATTCTGAGAGAGATATATATTCTTAGGAATGTTATTTAAGATATCAGCCCCTAAAATTGTGAATTTTGTCAAAAAATGGCAACTTTTTTTTATGATTTTCTTCTATAGGCCATACTTTTAGCTTTATAAAAATACTAAGTTTATTATTTTCCATTCACTAGAATAAAAACTACAAGTGTTTTAGTAAAAGCAGATGCCTTTACTTTAAGCAAGATGTCATACTTTAAAATGCATTTTACTCGAAATGTGTTTTTTTGTTTTGTTTTTTTGAAAATGCTCAAACGGGGACAGCGTTTGATCAAAAAGTTTTGAAAAAGATTTAAACTGAAATTCTTTGTGTATGTTCTGTATAATAGTAGAAGTGTTTTAACCTTCAGATTTATAAATCACTGTTTTATTACAAAATTTAAAGCTGCTTATGTTAGTATAATCACTGTTATTTTAAGCAATTTCATATCATAACTAAGATAAAGTGCTCTAGTTCTTGTAAAAATTAAAATATCTCTTATCTGCAGGTCATTTCAAAAATGAACAACACAGCAACACATCAATCAGAATTTTAAAAAAACCCGAAAATTTGTTCTTAAACTTTTGGTGTATAAAAAGCCCTGTTTATGTTATTTTTTTGTAAATTTTTACCCATTTTTTAACATTTTAGCAATAATAATTTATTTTTATCTTTTTAATTTGAGCATATTTTTCTTAAAATGTACTAAACATATCTAACAAACACAAAAAGTCCCCATATCTCTATTTTTTTTAAAAAAAATGTTGTTGCAAGTAGTCGGATAGCTTAAATGATTATTTATTATTTGTGATTTTTTATTAGTTGAATGGCCTTCTCCAAGTCCTGTTTATTGCCTCTAAGTGGCGGAAAGGTGTGCCTGTGAGGTAAGGGAGAAGTACGTCGGGAGAATTTTCTCCTGGTAGTGTCACCCTAGACGTGAATGCCATACCATTATGCTCAGCTAAAACAGACAGGCACCAGTCAGGTGATAAGTCAGTCTTCTCCCTTTACATGTCCCTAGCCTTAGGGTCAATTGAAGCTGCTATCTTCCCTTTATTATGAATCGTGTACATTTTTAGTGGGTCCTATGATACGTTGGGATTGGTGGTAATGAGAAAGCCGATTTCTGATCCAAAACTGCGGCTGAGGAAGGGGTGGACCCTAATGGCTTCCTTACGCTTAGCGAATTATCTTTCCTTAAGTAGATTGAACTCAATCAACTTGGAAGAATTCCTCCTAGTAATCCTTGGTACTTCGGAAGAAATCCAGGAGGGTCATTCAGGCTTATGCCTAGGAAATACCAAACTGCCTTCTCGCGGTTTGTGAGCAGCCATCTAAAAGCTCTCACTTTTCGTCAGGGTCAGAAGATAATCCCGAGTGCCACTGGGGTTGTTCAGAGATGGCCTCCCCTGCCCACATCTTGACTTTCTTGGATTTTAAAAATTACGTGGTCTTTCTATACCCTCTTCTGTTTTTAGAAATTCTAGAATTTTTGGGTTCATAGATATTGTCTAGAATTGTTAGATAATCTGGGATTAGCAATAGCAACATCAGCATGGTCATGTTTGCTAACCCATGAATGATATTGGTTCTGTCGTGGGTTCGAGTTCTGATGTCACTAAGGACCCATGCGTAAAGAGTAACTAATGCACGTTAAATCCTTCGAGGATCTAAGTCTTCAAGGTGGCGTGGAGGCGATTTACGGAGAGTGGGGAACTAGATGAGGTGTTATCTTCGGCACCGGAGCGTCGTTCAAAATTATGACCGTCACCAATAGTCCTTGTGTTTCTTTGTACAGATATGTTAATTAGGAATAAATACCTGTAATTAAAGAAGTGTTAGTGTAGTATAAATTTATTTTAAGAAATAAATGTATTATTTAATAATAAAAAAAAAATATTTGAGACTTGTGTACAAAACAAATCCTGTAATAAATTGTTTTCTTTCTTTTTTCTTTTCCTTTTTTTAAATGAATAATTGGCTTCAATACATAAGGAAGCCTTTTCTGTATAGCAGTGCTACTCAAACTTTCAATACTGTGACCCAATTTTCCATAATAATTTTCCTCGCGGCCCCCTACTCTATAAAATCGCATTGAATTGAATGCAATAATACTAATGTACATTGACGCTTACGCCACAATAATTATAAACCACACAATTTATCAAGATAAGTATTAAATTTTATAGATAATTTTTATACGTCAAGACATGGAAGTCAATAGTAATTATTAAACTCGTTTTTAGTTTAGTATTGATAAATTAATTATGAAGTGCATTCTACAGTACTGATAAATTTATAAGTATTTCAGTGTAAATGTGTATTTCATTATTTATTAATTCAGAATCTATTTTACAGTAAATTAATAATTTTCTAAATAATCATTTATCTTCAAATTTTTAATATGCTCACCCCCCCATATAGGTTTATCACGCCTTCCTAGGGGGTGCACCCACATTTTGAGAAACGCTGCTGTAGAGTAATACTAAAACAAAACCTCAATTGTATAGTGAGCCTAAATAATACACAGTTTCTCTTTCTTTTATCTTTAAAGATCGAAATAATGCCTTAGTACGTTAATCTCTCTCTCTCTCTCTCTCTCTCTCTCAGCTTTCCTAATTTAAACATATGCAACGAATTAATTAATGTTGACGTATCTGTCATTGTGTTCCAATAATTTAATTTTACATCACTGAAAACTCAATTGAAACTAAGAGCTTAACATTCAAATGAAAAGAATTGATGTCTCGAAGCTTGTCCAATTAGAAAGCCAGTTACTTTAATTACGTATCTTGTAACCTCTGTCATTCGTTGTATTACCGTACTAAACTTTGAAGTATTCTATTCATCCATTGCTTAATACTTCTTCCAACAGCACATTTAAACAAAATTTTGTGTATCTTATTAATCTGGAAACTTGTGTATTTAATTGTTAATTTGTTCCTTTTGTATTTGAACTCTAGGCTTAATTGTCTTATGAACAATATGCGTTATCGAAATAAATAGCCGAAGAGAAATTGCTAGAGAATGCTACCCTAGAATCACAGATTTATTCCTCTTTCTGAAAATAATTTTGACTAAAGAGTCGAGTGTAATTTTTCGAATGTGTGTGTGAAAGCTTTTATAAATATTTTTAATATTTAAAAAGTGTACTTTCAGAGAGGCAATATTGAAATTTTTTGCTGTTTTGGAAGCACTTTATTGCATTCAAATTGATGTACTGTTCTAGGTTTAAATAGGAAGTGCAAATATCATAGAATTAAAATAATGTTTATGAATTCAAAATGTCAGTAGATGAAAGTCTTAAGCAAGCTTTGCAACATATTTAGTGCTAAAGAAATTTCAAATATTAATTTATGCGTAGCGTATTGAATATTAAGATCTTGAAGTAAAGTACTGGTAAAATTTGGAATATTTTTTTACACAGATAATTTCTAAATATTAATACGAATTTCTATTCAACATTGACAAATTAAAATGAGTAAAATAGTGAAAGACTTTTAAAAATATACTTTAAGTTTTGATTAAAAGCTCACATTTGTGTACGTATGATTTTTTTTAAAATAAAATTTCCTACTTTTTGTAAAAATATCATAAATTATCTAACTTCCTACATAATAACATTGCTTATTCAATGGAAACACAATTAAACTATTTCAGAAAATTTATATTACAGCTGGTATATAATCTAAAAACACTTATATATTAATAATTTTACTATTTTTTATTGCATTTTATTGATTTCTATACCTTGAAGCAATTTTTCTAACCACAAATGAAAAGTTTGTAGTTTTCTTACTCGTAAAAATTCTTTGAAAGTTTGGAAACCGAACAACATACATATTCATATACTTTATTGCTTTGAACCTTCAATTTCTGAGTAAGCAAAATTAAATATAACATTTCCAAATTTTAAAATTTTTCACAGGGAAAAAATTAAATTTATACCAAGATATATATGCAACTTTCTGAGCAAATTTAATAAAGACGGTAGTTTTAAGAGAATTTGGAATTTATGAAATTAATCCTCCATATGAAACCAAAATATTAATTACTGTATCAATTTCTTTAGCAGAATTTTGTTCTAATTTATATTTTTATTTTCAACATTGAGTGAAAATTATTTACTTTTAGAAAGAGAGTGCATATATTTTTTTATATTGCGTTTCAATCATTTCACGTAACAAAGATTTTTTTTTTACATTTTCTCAATTTTTGTAAGAAATAGTTTTACAAATGTTGAATTATATTTTTCCACACACACACATGTTAGATTTCATTTTTTATCTTATAAAATCAAAATTGAAACTTAAGTATTCAAACAAATTAGATTGTTATAATAAAAAGAATTATTTTTGGAAAATTTAACTTATTAGTCAAAGCAAGTACTTAAAATAAGAAAAAAATGGATTTAAATAATTAACAGGTATACGTAAATTCTCGAAATGAGTTTGATATTCATATAAGTTGGGTATTTCTTGTACTTCTATGATTTATATTAGTTTTGATATTTATTAAATAACAATTGAAAAATCAACATCATTTACAAACATATTGTAACTATAAATAGAATTAGTTTGTAGTTTTAAAAACTAATTCTTAATCATCTTTCATGCTAATTAGTATGATTAGGACTAATAAAAATTAATGTATGTAAATGAATATCTTGTACCCTATAACACAACAGGAAAAATTATATATACTTAATCGGTATGTACATTATATTATTAATATTTTTACACAATACTATTTTTATTAAAAATTTACATATTTAGTTCTTTAATTAAAAATATTTACAATATATTTTACAAAATTATTTTAGGTACTTTTTTAATTTTGAAAATGTTTAGTTGGGTGAAGCTGATGCGTTAGAAAATAAAGAGATATATTTTCGAACAAATTTAAAATAAAAAAAAACAATACATGTTGTACTTTTGCAAGAACATTTTCATTGCTCTCGTCAAATCCAAATAATCAAACTGAATTAAAAAATGTTTTTTGAAATTTAATGGCAAAATATATTGACAAAATGCAAATATGTTGCTCAATCTGAATAAAAATTATTTTTATTGTGTTGTAGAATCAAAATTTAAAATAAATAACTCGTAAGAAATCTTGCATCTGCCTTCAACTTTTAAGCTTTAAATTTTTCTCGAACAATTTAAGAAATAAAGTTTTATGTGTACAATTAAACTTTCAGAATAATTTTACAGAATATATTAGTTCTATTTAGCCCACATGTGTAGTTTATATAGTTTTTCCTAAATTTTATTTTTATAGATCTCCTCTTATTTTCCTAGTAATATTTATAAAAATGACTCATGATTTTTTAAATTTCGCTTACTTCTTAATACTATTAACAGGCTAACATATTAAGTTTAATATTTTAAAAATTTTAAACAGTTTGTGACAGGGCTATTCGCGAGATTTCCGAACTAATCCTCTTGGGAAACTTTGGGGCTAGCATTTATACTAATTCACAGCCTGTTCAGGAAAAACGCGAGATAGATATATGTTAATTAGTTCGAATATATAAAGTCTCTCTCTCTCTCGGTTTTGTAGATGTAAGGAGAGAAGGAGCAGCCAAGCTGTCAAGTAAGTTTAATACCGGAAAATTACTTCACGAACTTATAGCGTGCGTTTAAAAGGTATAAATTATAAAAGTAATTTATCAGATTGAAGATAGTAGATTCAGTACCGACCTGAGGTTAGTTAGTGATAGTTCTCCTTGTCTATTTCTGGTAGTCGGGTTTACTTAGAATTGAGTATTAGGATTAATCGACGTTTTGGGAATCCCTCCTAGGTTTCATCTTATAGTTAAACTTGTGAATGTTTAAGTGTTTGTCAGTACTTGAATAAATATATTTGTTATTATGGCGTTTGTTGGTGATGCTATGTTTCCTCCCTCACTTAGAGACGCGCCGGGCGGAGTGAGCGGGGTCCCAGGTAGGACCCCGCCACCACAAGTCATACATTTTTTCTTAAATTATTTCCCCCTTTCCTTCCAGAGCTGTGTAAGATATGTAAGCAATCTGCTTTTCTTTTTATTTCAAACAGAATGTGTGAATCCCTTTTTTTTGTTTTCGGTTACTTGAAACATCAAAAAAAGGTCTTTTTAATAAAGAGTATCTTTAAGAAAAGAACCCTACAGAAATTCTCTCCAAAAACAAAACTCTTCCACTTACCCCAGCAGTAAGATTGTTTCGAATGGTGAATGAGTCCTGAGAGAAATATATGAATAACAGAGACAGAAGAAAGAAGACATCTTGAGCCTCAGGTTTGTTGCTTATCGCTCAGATATTAAACTCTCTTATGAAAGATATCGAGATATTACCACTGGAGATTATCTATTCTCAAGAAGGCTAGATGTTTTTCTATAAAGGAAGCATTTTATTTTCGTAAGCAATGAGGAACGCGAGAAAATAATGCAGAAGTATACTTTTCAGGATTTTAAAAGCCTTTGGGAGTTTCTCATTTTTCATTTTTATCTGTGGGGCTTTTCAGTAAATTTTACAAATCCCTCTCAATTTGCTTTATTTTCTGTGAGATGTTAAGAAAAACTTTTGAATAAAATGTTAGAGTTTATAAAAATGGAAATATCAAGCTATTGTAAAAAAATTGAGAAAAATTGGAGATCCTTTAAAAAAATTCTTGTAAATGATAAAAGAAGAAATTTCTCAATATTTTACTGTATTTATCTTTATTGGTTTTCTTTTGCTACACTGCTTTTCTTTTAAACTGCTATGCGTTACTTCAGTTTGTAATCAGTAGTTTGTTAATATGTATTGCTAAAATTATTTTAGTAGAACTTATACACTGTTTTGTTTTATTTCTATATTTTGTTTTCCTTTAATTTAGATTATAATAATCTCTCTCTGTGTATATATATATATATGTCTATGTTAAATCGCTTCACTCCAACACCGATGGACCGATCTCTATGAAAATTGGTATGTATGTGTATTTTTTGTGGAGAAAGTTTTTGCACTATCATCTTTGTTGAAGCCTCCCACAAGGGGACGCTATAATAAAACAACTTCTGCACCTTTCAGTCAATCGCCATTCCATTTGAATTCAAAAGTCTACAGTTTCTGGTACGACTAGCCTTTGCAATGACCGTTAACAAAGCACAGGAACAATCATTGCGAGTATGTGGATTAAATTTGATAAATCCATGCTTCTCACATGGACAGTTCTACGCTGGGTGTTCACGAGTTGGAAAACCATCACATTTATTTGTTCTTGCACCAGATAGGAAAACAAAAAATGTTGTATATTTACAAGCACTACTAAGATAAAGTTCACCATCAATCATTAAATATTATTCATTTCATGATGATATTTAATAATTGCAAAATTATTGTTCAATTGAAATTCATTTGCAGTATTGTTTAATATCACAAGTGAAGAAGCATGTTTATTCTACGATCGATTATGTATATATATGTTTTGTACATATGCTATATTCAAATGACATATATGTAAAGATAAATTTATTGTTAATTTTCATTTTGATGTATTGTATACATTTGATCATTAATAGATTAAGTTTGAGGTATCAAAACTGCCTTTTTGTTCAAACACAGCTAAGTGTGAACGGGTATAGCTAGTTTTAATATAAAATAAATACGGCAGAAAGCAATATTAACATATTACTCATCTAGATATAAATTATTTACACTATTTCATTACACAAAATTTTTAACAATGTGTTACTTTTGCTGAGTAGAGATTAGCTTAGGAAGGAGTTTTCAAAAATTGATCCACACGAGAGTTATGGGAAGTTATAAATAAAAAAATCCTTTCTGTCAGTTATTAGATATTCAGACTTTAAATTTAACAAATATGTTTTTTTTGTTCAGCTGAGATATGCAAAGAGCTTTTTTGTTTTGTTTAATTTGCAATTCTTCTAAAATTAACACATTGAAGACTTCTTTATCCTTCAATCTGTATTGTTTAATTTTCAATCCACCCCTGCGAAAAACGGGTATTCCAGTTAATTTAATATATTATTAAATATGCCTTATATACTGTTCTAAGTAAATTCAAATAACATGGGGATAAAAAGACGACTTCGAACATCGACAACCATTCTCCTTTCGATTACAATATATGGATAATAATAGACATAGAGATCTTCTGATCCATGAATTGATTACGTTAATGTCTAACAATACATTATACTGTACATATGGGTTTCTCATTAAAACCACCATTGCCTATTCGTCCTTATAATTAAACAGCTATTCAAACAGACATCTGCTTCAATGCATTTAATGACCTTCTAAATTTATCTGTCTTATTAGCTCTAATAACCAGAAAATCTTCACATAAGAGTTCAAAATATATTGAATTCAGAGCAGAAAAAGACGTGAAAAAACGTTAAAAATCTCGAGTGTTACATGAATTATATGGTTGATATAAGAATGTAAATAATAATTTTAAAAATATTATGGATTTGCTTATTTAACTTCATTTTCGTAAGGTATAATCGTTGTTTAATGTGCAGAGTAAAACATATAAATGAATTCTATACATTTAATGATATAAAAAATATAATACCACATATTTCCTATCACAATTTTTCATTCTAAAAGAGCTAAATAGTTTGATTGAATTATATTTTAAATAATATTGGCATTTATTTTAAATTATAAAGAATGTTTTGATATAAAATTTATATTAAACATTGAATTTTGGAATTTCATTTACTAATAATATCTTTAACAGCTTATGTAGTCAAAATATTAAAAAAAGCAGTTCTAAAATGTACAGTTTTTAATAGTATCTAATTTTATTTAAAATATATATACGTATTTTATAAGTATGAAGGGGATTTGTTATTGGTATCTTCTGTTCCGTAAGCACATAACTTATCCCTGAAATAAAATGATCATTTCAGTCCATAGGCAGTTAGTGGCTTATATGGATAGCACCACCACACTCTTCTCTACCAGTTGGTAGACGAGTGAATGATATAGTTGTTGCGTCATTAGGTGTGACGGCTTGTGAGTTGCGTCATTTTTGTGCCGGTTTGTTGGTTGCGTCATTCGCGTGTGACGGCTTGTGAGTTGCGTCATTTGTGTGAGACGGCTTTGTTAGTTGCGCCATGTGTCTGACGGTTAGGTTGCATTGCGGTGGATAGATGGCGCCATGACTGCTGAGTGAAGCTTGCGTTTTTTCGAAGTTTCCAGGGTCAACAATGAAGGAAATTCGTTCTTGGTACCTTCCGTTCCGTAAGCACATAACTTACCTTTGAACCAAAATGATCACTTCAGTCCGGAGGCAGTTAGTGGCTTATATGGATACCACCGCCACAAGTATAATACTCAAAAATGACAAAAGAAAAAAAACTTTTTTTTTTACTTTAAGTAAAGCCATGTCTCCAAAATTTTAATTTAAAATAGCAGATGTTTAGTTGGTTTAGAATTAGCAAATGATCATTTTTGCTTGTTATAACCGTATTTCACAATTTTTTATGATGGCTGATGGAAGAAAATTCAAAATTTACGTTATAAAAGTTTTCGCTTGGGTGATTTTTCTTTTAAAAAGATGAATTCAGATCAAGAAGGTCATCAGATATTGGTGATGATGTGCTACACAAAATTACCAGGACAAATCTCACGTTACCTTTCTCAAAAATGGGCTTCAAGCTTGGAATTAATCAGAATACTGCTTTGAATTATATTAAAATCTTGGTTTCGTGTCCAAACTCTCGTTCTGGGTGCCACACGAATTAAACGAAAAAAATTTAATGGACCGTAATGATACGTTCTTCAAATCTTGCTCGTCACAAATAGGAACTGGTTTTGAACCATTTGGTGAATGGAGAAGAAAAGTGGGTAGCGTATAAACACGTAGTTAAAAAAAAACCATATGTTTACAAAGGGGAGATTCTACCGATCACCCCATGCGACGCTGGTGTGCATCAGAAGCAGGTTATGTTGTGTTGTTGGTGAGGTGGCAAGGGAATAGTGCACTATGAGTTGCTGAAAGAAAATGAAATGGTTGTTCCTATTCGAACTTGTTGATTAGAATAGAGAATTCTAAATAAACGTCCTTTTTTGGCCAACAGAAATGATATGATTCTTCATGACGAAAATGCTAGACTACACGTAGCAAGGAACACCACAAAAAAATTGCAGAGCTGGGTCAGGTAACTTTACCTCATCCAGCCTATATTCCAGATATTGGCCCGTCCAACTATTATATGTTCAAGTCGCTGTAAAACTTTCCTGATGGAAGTTAATGCATAAATTATGAGTGTGCCAAATGGCAGTGGATGAATACTTTGTCCCCAAAACAGAGAACTTCTTTTCCAGGTGGTTAGATAAGCTGATAGAACGCTGGCAGATAGTTATGACTAAGAAAGGACATTATATATTAAATAAAAAGGGAAAAAATGTTTTCTTTGTTTTTTTAGAAAAAAAAAACAGTTTTCCTTACACCCTGTAAAAACTTCGAAATATTTTATTAAATAACCCAGCGCTTCTCACACTTTAATACTTGAGACCCAATTTTCAATCAGTACTTTCATCGCGCTCCCCTTCGTGCAATAACAATAAATAGAATGTAATAATAATATACACTATGACGTATAAAAGGCTACAATATGACTCTAATCATAAACCATACAAATTAACAAAGTAGTAATACATTTTGTATATGACAAGCCCAAGGAAGTCACTAGTAACTATTAAACATGTTCTAACTTAGCATTGATTAATTAATTAACAAATACATTGTGCACTACTGACACATTTATAAATATATTAATGTAAATGTGTCAGAATGTATTTTATTTTGCCTCTTTTCAGTAAATTTTGATAATTTTTTAAATTAATCTTTTATTTTCCCTTTTTCGATATGATCGCGCCCCCACGTAGGGATGTCACACTCCCCTAGGGAGGGAGCACCCAAAAGTTTGAGAAACGCTGACCTATAACCCTTTACTTCTGGCTTTTAATTTATTAATATGTAACGCACAAAAATGATCTCGTCGTGGCGTATCTTAAATATATAAACTCCAGTTCCTTTGAACTTCTGAATTAAAAAGTAAAATTTTAATATCGTTTGCTGATTGTTTTCGAATGATCAAAACCAGTTTTAAATAAAATTTCTGTAATTGTACTTATAATTGTGTTGAAAACACAGTATTTATTATTTACTTAAATCCTACTAGTTTCGTAAATGAGTCATGTTCCTAGTTAAATGTAATATTTATTGTACAAATATTAACAAAAGAAAAAAAATATCTGTACGTTATATTGTTATATTGCTGCATAAAATTCGGATATTGTTTGCTTCTGTGCCGAAGGATATTAGAAAAATAAAGATGATTTACCGAACACACGGAGAGAATATTCTGTCAATGCTGCTAAATAAGTATGTGTGACATTATACTAAATCTTGTTGAAAAAAGTTGCAAAATTTGTTGTTGAAAATAAATCTACCGACAGAAGTCTGTTGTTGTGACGAATGTCACCTGATTGGCTGTAACATCAAGATCAAACCCCACAAAATTCCTCGTGACAAGGAGCTACTTGTACGCCTGCCATTCCGTAGCATTTGAGCATCAAACAAGTGACATCACGATTTGCCTTGGTTTCACTCCAATTTTGAGGGAGAACACCCTAGGAATAGTCAAGGGTTTCCCTCCTATCTTCCCCTTCTACTTGGGGCTTGACGGCTATTTACAGTACCCGCCCCCCACCCTGCCGTAAAGGCAATATACATTTACAAACATCCATAGATTCTTCGGGACTCGAGTTCAGACGCAACGGCACAACAGACAGTGTCACTAATCCCTGTTCCTTCTAGGTGGCACAAGACAAATCTAAAAAAGGTCTAGGATAATTATTTCATGAAGTAACTCTAAAATCCACTATAATAGCTTCCCAACCTATATGAAGAAGATGAAGTGAAGCAATATTGTGAAGGAAGAGTTTGAGACTTTTTGCGTTTCATTTGCCTCTTCGGACACCACGACAAAAGATTTAGATTGCTTTGTTTCATATTTTAGTAAACTTTTAATGTATGCAGTTCTGAACATAAACGCTTGGGATAATCCCCTCCCCCCCAAATGGATGAAAATAATCTTTATATGCTCTAGAATAAATTTGAATTTACTTTGTGACGGATCTATACGTGGCTCTACTAATCCCTTCATGATTCTTTTAAGAAAATATTTATTTCAACCAACTTTCACCGAGTAAGGAAGCGTGATTATGTAAATGAAGTATATTATATAAATTCTGGTTTCGCGAGTTTGTGAGTTGACACGTTGGTGTTAGCACGTTGGAGTTGGCAAGTAGGAGTTAACATAGAGTCTCGAGTTAGTTGTTAGGAAAGACTGAAAGAGAGTGGGATTAGTTAGAGGTCTTGGAGTTGTCCAGGAGTAAGATTACAGAGAGTGGATCAAACGACATTGATCAAGCCGAAGAGATCACCTGCAAGTTCCAGTGTAGGATCCGATGCATAAAAAGTACAGGTATTGTGAGCTTGATTAAATAGAATTTAGCTTCTTAGTGTGCGACGTAGTTATATTTGAGCGTATTTAAGCTATCTTAGATTCAGTTGTGGGTCTGTAGTAGTATACCCTTGTTATAGAATATCACCTCTGCTCTCTACTGTTTAATCATCTATTTTAATTAGATTTGTTTTGTGTCTGATTGATATTTGGAAATAATAAAGTGATTAGATTGAAATCATGTCTGTGGGGATCATTCATTTTCTTCCACACACCTATCTGGGTTTACAGGTAGACAAGGGGGGGGGCTTAGATGTAAGCAGGAGCCGACTGCTATCTCAACTTCGAAGGAAAATATTTGTTAATTACGCAAACTCTTCCTGCATCTGAAAGCCAAAATTCACGTATCAAATATGCCAAATACATGACAAATATAAATATAAGCTCTTTTTTCTCTTCTGCAATATTTTATGTATCATTAGATATTCAAATGCTCTGCACAGTTTGTGCTTATTACTTGCTCTGTATAATTATTTTTTTATATTACAAAAAGAAATATGAATGTATTTGGTACAAAAAAATTTCTGTGTTTTATAAGATATGTGTTTTAAAATCGTTCTAATCCATAAATAAGGTGTTTTCAACACATACACAAAAATAGTTTATTTTATTTATTTACTTTTTTGAAATACAATGGCAAACCGAAACTGAAGGAAAGAATATATTTAACTTTGATGTAAATTCCAACTTTATAAGAATTACCTCAGAAATAAAGAAAATAAAAAATCATGCTTATCCCAATGCACTAAGTACAATAGGATACAAAGAAACTACATAGCGATTAGTTTTGAAAGATCTTATTCGTATATTTTTTAAGTTTCTGAATTTTCTACTGCATTACTTTCTTTTTTATTAGTACCTTCTTTTTCCATCAAGATAAATTATTTTCATCCTTTTATTATTAACCGCAGAATTTTATGGGCAATAAAATAAGATTAAAGATTTGTGTTCGAATACCCATCAAGCTAACGAGAAATGATGTCTGACCTTTAATGAAGTAAAGTTATTTACGACAGGTACAATATTGTCTTCTCTCCTCTTATTGCTTGAGATAAATTCCTATTTAGCGGATGCAATTTCCGATAGCTCGGCGATATATCTGCTTTATATTATATGAAGTATGTATTTCTAGAAAACAACTTAGTTTTTATATAGATCGTTTAATAGCCCTGTTGCATAATATGCATTCCAATAAAACGTAATAAAAGTCTTTTTAATTCAAATGATTGAAAAGGAGTTAATTTTTATATCCCCAACTCGCATATGTATAGAATATGCACGGAATAAATTATAAAATATTTTATAAAAAAATGGTACGTTTTCTTTTTGCTGGCTCATGCGATAAAGTCACCAAAAAGAATGCAACCGACGCCAAAGAGAATATTCTCACTGGTAATCTTTTACCACAACATTTTCAATACTAGTTGCATTCTTTTCTTATCAGTAACGTCTTTTTCATAATACATCAAAAATAGATCAAAACCAATGAGAACTGACATTAATTATTGTTTATTGTATGTGTGTATTGTGTGTTATCGCCAATAAATCCTGCTTGGCGAGATTTCCGCCGGAGAAACGGAGAAGTGCCAAAAAAAACCCAAACTTTTGATGTTCTACGTATACAACTAGCTACTGCTATTTTCTAGTGATTAAACTATTCATTAAACTGAATTGATTTTTATTATATATGATTTCAAAATTTATTGTTTTGCTTATCCAAATAATATCTTACTATAAGTTGTTTTACGTATCCATCGCAGAAATTTTAAATCATTTCAAACACAGTGCAATTAAATCATTTTTATTAATTTTTTAACGTATAATGAAGTTACATTTAATTAATAAATAAAAATATTAATAAATATAAAATAGTATATAAATGCAGAAAAAATGGCAAAATTCAAGTGGTTATTTTTTTGAAGCAAACATACTTCAAAAATCATACGTAAATTTTTTTATAAAGAATAAATCTTTCAAATCTTTCTTAATTTCCTTCATGTATTTGTTGTCTATTTTATTGAAAATTTTAATAATTGAATGCAAAAAGTAAATATTTGCATCTCTTATCAAATTAGAAAACTAGAAAATTAGAAATCAGTAATAAATAACAAATATTACTCAGTAAAATGTTTAACATGAATGCACAAATGTACGCTAATGTGCAAAAGTAAGGCACCACATTTTAATGAATTTTTCAAAGACTACTAAACCATTTCGAATCGAATTTGTGCTGTAAGTACATAAATTTACTATTCATAATATCATAATATTAAACATTAATACTACTAACCACTGACGAGAAGAATGAAATATAATAACAAAACGACGTGTATTAAGATGATTCTTTGTAGAAGGTTTAATATGGGATATAATCACCACTGAGGAAGAGAGAGAGAGAGAGACTCAGAGAGAGACTCAGCAAAGTCATTTTTACACTGAACTCTCATGCTGTTTATGAATTTTTGAAATAATAAATCTCAATCTACCAACCATTCCCCTTGCTTCATAGTTCTGGAACTGCTTTAAAAGGAGGCTGGCAAGCTGTAACTGATCTGCCAAATGTATTTCAGATATTATATATGATATTTAGATCCGAAGATCTAGCTGGACAGTTCCTCCAACGAATATTCTCAGTATGAATTTATTCGTTGACCATTCGGCCCCTGCGTGGATGAGCATTATCTTCATTAAAAATGAGCTTGGTGTCAATTTCTTCTCCGAACAATGTTACCAGATTTCATTCCAATCAAAATGTATTTCTGAAAGTTATGCAAATCCTTGCGTTCATTCAACATCAGACCACAGCACCACCATCTCCATATTGCTCCACTTTAATGATATTACAGGAATGGTTCTGAGTGTTTCTTGGTTTTCTCCACATGTGAATTCATCAAAAATTAATGTTAAGACTGAGCCGCGACTCAAAAGTGAAAAGATTTACTACTTCTTGTCCAAGAATGATGTCTGTACCATGTCAGGTGGGTTCTTTTTTGATCTGAAGTGAGTGGGATGGAAACCACTAGTTACCTTACTTAAGACTGACTCTTTAAGGTTTCTCTAAACAGCACGGCTTGAAATAGAGGTTGTATCAATAAATGACATGAAAAGAAAGATACATCATTTAATGATTTCAGCAGTCTGAGAAATATGAGGCAGTCTAAAATGTGACACGATTTTTATGTAGCTCTTTTCTTATTATTCTTATTACACCGGGATCTGAAAAAAATGATTGATAAAGTAATTCAATTTTTATTCGTAAAAGTCTTGCCCGAGATATTTTTTACACTTGTGTATGCAAAGTTTCTCTTAACTCTTAAAAAGTCGCGGACAAGATCATAATAGGCATCTTTCCTAGAAAGGTTCATGCAAAAAATGTGAGGTTGAAGCCTGTTGAACCGAACACTTGGGTCAAATGCAAATATCTCCAGGCTCTCTGAGAACTATATGGACTTGAAGTAACCATTGACAAGACGGGTGAGTGCAGCCTGGGAATCTCCGCTACATTCGATGGCTACATCTAAACCCGACCATTTACGCAAATACCAGTGATTATTGAAAAGAGTCTACCACTCCACTGTACTTATTGAATTTTCAATGAGTATAATTCCAGAAAAGACAACTCTTCTTTGCTTGTTTGTCCACCATTTCATTATCGTGAAGGTCTACTGGTGGTGGGATATATTGAAAATGGATATAATGGTACAGAAAATAACTTTTAGCTAACTTAAGAGACATACTGGTTTCATGCCACCAACACGGAACCAGTTGTCGAGTGTTGGAGCGAGCAACGGCAATCAGAAAGAATCGAGGCTTCTATATAATTCTTGGTTAAGATTACCTTAAATTCAACATCAATCGTTATAAACTTCTAAAAAACGAACAGAAATCTGGTCTTTAAATCGTTTCTTTGATTAAAGAATTGCTTTTAATGATGTAAGAAAAATAATGTAAAAAAATTCAAAACTTACAAAACTGAAAGTATTTTTAAGAAATGGAAAATACATGTTATAATAAATGAGCAGATTTAAGTGATTTAAAGTATAATTATAGAAATTCTATAAGGAAGGAAATGTACTCGCATTTTTTATCACTGGTTCATAGTTAAAAAAGTGAAAATGTTCAAACTGATAATCTTAAGCAATTGCTTAATGTTTCATTAGACATTTGACTACAAAATGTATCTTTAACAAAGAGAGAGAATACCATCCACTAATAATCCACTATCTTAAAATAAAATACATAGAATCTCTTAAAATGGTTGAATAATAAAAATAAAATGAATTTTCGTATTTTGCATGCTGACACGAGCATAATGTAATTGATTCAAAAATGCAAAAGTGTCCATTACAGAGTATTTTTGAGAAAGCTAACAACATTTTTCTGCAGGAATGTATATATAAGAAAAGAAATATAGATACCCCAGGTATTATATCTTCTTATCATTCTGATAAATGAATCTCTCACGGAATAATGCTTTATCTACTCAATATAGCCTTTCATTTAGAGGAAATATAGACAGTCTTCCTTTGGCATATCTTTGTTATTTTCTGTGTGGAGATGTCCTTTTGAATAAGCTAATTTGATTTTTCTTCCAAATAAATAAGAGGAGCACGTTATCCAATTTGACGACAGAACAGACTAACAACAGAAAGCAGATTGCATATATGATAAAATAAACTGTCTTTTTTTTCTGGTAAAAGGATGAAAGCTTGGATATATATCGAATTTTTTTACCCCATTTATAGACGCAGCTTTCCAGGAAAATGATAAAAAATAAACAAATTCAATATTGTTCTAACACTCATTTTAACCCCTTAAGTGGTCAATTTTTCGCCCACAATATTCCTAAAACAGCCCATTTTTATTGCATGTAATTAAGCATAATACATAATAAAATAGGAAATGGAAGAATGGGGAATCGAAGTTTCCACACTATTTTTTTATTTAATATTCATTGAACAGAGAACCTCCAAATGTTTGTTTTTATAAGTACAATATGCACTCTATGAAGATTGTTTCATTTATCTTAAAAGAGTTTATTTTGTAATTACAAAAAAATCATGTTCGTACCTCTTTTTTTCAAATGGTTGAGGATTTTGTGTGCGTGTGCGTTTATACGTGCACACACATTTGAAAGCATAATGTAATACTAAGTTTTACATTGCAATGGGGACAGAGATAATATCAGCTCTTTTTGAGTGTCTCTTCCATTTCTTCTCAAGCAACAAATTACACAATGCCTTGCCAATACCTGTTCTTTATCGAATATCATCAAGAATCAGAATTCTTGTTTTCAATGAAAATACTCCCGCATTCACCACAAAAAATCCCGCGTATTTCAGTGCCATGGACAGACAAACTGATAATTTCACTACAAGGATTAAAAATATGTGTGAATCAATGGTAGAAAAAAGAAAGTGTCAGAACCCATACGGCGTATAGACATACTAGTTGAGGCCAGCTTTAGGTAGTCCTTAAGGTCTACAGACAAACCAGTTAAGGGGTTAATTGTATAAATGATTGAAAAGTACTTGAAGAATATTTCGGACAAAGCTATTTAAATTGAATCAATCAGCTTGAGAAACAATACGAGAAAAATGTCAAGTTAAAACAAGTCTAATCCCTTCTGCTATGAAATAAGTTTATTTCATTAAATATTTTAACTAAATTTTAAAGATCCTTACTAACAGTTTCTTAATTAAACATTGCAATTTCATTTTACAAAACGGTGTGTTTTCCCTGTTTTTAATTTTAACGTTCATTTGAAAGTAATTTAAGATCTTTTTAATATACACTCTATAAGAAAAAAACACGGACCAAGAACGAGTTGGCCGACAGAGACAAAAATTGGTCGGTAGAAAAAGTATTCACAGAATAGAAAATGATTAAAATTTCAGAAAAGTTAAATGATTTATTTTAGAGTTACATGGTTACAAATTAACGAGCTCAATGAGCTACTGACCCACTCCTAGCCTGGTTGCAAGCTGCCGCACCACGTGAAATTAAGTGATGAAGCTCCCTGATGGTCTTCTGTGGAATTTCTTGCCAAATTTGATATAATTGTCGGGCCAGGTCATCAACATTCCCTGGTAGATGTAGTCGCTTTCCCATCACATCCCAGACATATTCGATTGGCGAGAGATCTAGCTACCTGGCTGGCCAAGTAAGTGTTTGACAAGCTGTAAGACAGTTAATAGCAGCCCGTGCCGTATGTGGTCTGGCATTATCTTGCTGAAAAATCTGGCCAAAGTACTGTAAAAGGAACGGTAGCAAAACAGTTCTCAGTATGTCGTTGACGTACCACTGAGCTGTATGTATGCCTCTATGGCGACCAAAGGGATCCGGCTGTCAAAAGAAATGGCACCCCAGACCATAACTTCTGGTTGTGAGCCGGTGTGACGTGCAATAGTGAAAGCAGGATCAGCACCTGCCCTAGGCGTCTCCAGACACGTCATGGATTATCGTCATGACACAGTTGGAAGCGAGATTCATCACTAAACATTATACGTTCCCAGTCAGAATGGTTTCTCCCTGATTGAGCCAAGCACCACTTTATTCAGGCTCGACAGTGTGCAGGCGTTATTTCCAGGTAGCGTAGTGGTCGGTACGTCAGCCGTCTGTGAATGGTCATGTTGGACACTCGTGTACGTGTCGCAAATCTGATGGTTGACAGCGATGAATCAGGCACTATGACAGCTCATCTTGCAATCAATCTGTCCACCCGGTCTGCTGTGGTACTAGATCGACCTTTACCATCATGACACTGAATGTCTGCCATTGTCTATCCATTCTTGCCAGCATCTTCTAATGATCGCATCGCTTCGAACCATATGACGAGCGATTCTTCGATATGCCCAATCTGCCTCATTCAGTCCAATGATGCGACCTATTTCAAACTTTGACAGTTGCTCGTAATGAGCTCAAATCCTACGGCGAAGCATTTTTTAAATCGTTTTAAGGTGTCCTAACTCGCAATGTAACAGAAATTTCGACCATCAAATTGAGAATCGCTTCTTATAGCCACCTGCTGATTTCGCAGTTCCGATGTGCTGTAGCTCCCGCTTTCATCCATTGGACACCAAATTTCAATCACTTGCATGTTCTGTACAAATGTCTTTGCATACGAAATTTCATTACAATCTTGCAACTCCTTGATGCGTCGGTTTTTTTTTTGTTTAGAATGTATATACTAAGAGCATTTTTGAAAATATTCATTAAACTCCTTGTGTGCATAACTGAACAGGAGGGATTTTCTATGTTTCATTTCTTTAATGTTTTTCATCGTGTTTTAAATTTTTGATTACGTATCAACATTTAAGTCTAAATTTCTATTTTATAAATAATAATTTAAGATTACTATAAAATAAGGTTAGCAACAATTATGAGAGTTTTAATTAAAATCAATAAGTTTATAAGAAATAATTCTATATTGCTTATAACCTACAACCAACTTATACCAAATCCAAGATATATACTAAAAGTAGTTACAAATCTATAGATATTTTTCTCGTGTGCCCATTCACAAGTATAGTTAAGTCATTATCTTTAAGGCTGTCATTTCTTAGGGTTAAATAATAGGATCCGAATTTAGAACATTTTTTTCAGATATAAGTGTACTCCAACATTAATATTATATTTTGGCTCCACTGTCCTATATAGAGACGCGATATTTTGTCATGCTACATATTTTTTTCCCCAGTTGACCCCTTTTTTCTAGTAATGGGTTTTGCATTTTTCTCCTGTACCGTAATGCTAAATGAATTATTCATTTATATAGTAATGGAAAAAATTAATTATCAATGGAAAATTTTGAAATTTTAAAAAACACTACATTATAAGCAGATGTACGAATTACAACGTTACAAATTTTCATGAAAAAGGAAAAAAGTTTTCTTTTTTGAAAATGTGCTTCGCGTTTATTTCAGTCTCTCATACATTTGACGAAGACAGTATTAAGATATATGATTGCGCATGTGTTAAATAAACGACTAAATCTGCAGTTTATTTTCTTACCGACATTGTATCAATGCCAATAGAAATTTTTAAAATTTATTATGTACTCATAATATGCAATGGAAATCATTCGTATCTTTATCTTTTTTTTCTTTTGAAATGTTAGATAATGTTATAAGCAATGATCTTCTGATCGTTTAGTTGATTGCACTGTTGTCTGACGATATGTTTTAATAAAGGCATTTCTTATTAAAATAACCGTTGCGTTTTCAGTCGTGAAATTAAATGTCTGTTCAAATAAATGCTGTGTCATGTGATATTACCCTCATCTATCTTATTTATACTCATATCTGAGGAAAATCTCATATATATCCAGAACATTATGGTAACGGTCTGTTTGTGAAATGAAATGAGAATTGGAAGGATAATCAATGGTAACAGTTTAAATGGATAAAAAAATTAATACTTTTCTTTTACATAAATGAAGCAAATAACTATTGACTAAATTTGTTTTGTTAAGTATTACGGTTAATATTCAACTATAAAGAATAAAAGCAATATGTTTATTTGCAATCTGAAATGAAGACTTCTTTCTGCTGTTGCTCTGTGAATTAGAGTTTATGCTAAATATAGCTTACAAACATTATAACATAAATCTCTTGTAGAAAATTATTTTGAAATATCTTTTTTCGTATTTTATTTTATAGCATTTTAAATGTGTCAGTAAACAATTAAATTAGAATGGTTTCTACCTCGACAATTATAATACCATTCAACTCATATATTTGTCATAATCAGAATTCCAAGCGGGAAAAATATTTTATTTTAGATTTACGCTGATTTCAAAACTAAAGTATAAATAGAAGAAAGGGAACTTTACTTTAAGAAGCAATATAAAAAAGAACAATTGTAATTATCTAATTAATTATAGGATTAACTTTATAATATTCACAAACTTCCGAAAAATGTTGATTGTTATCAATAATTATTTATCTAGAAGAAAATTTTTTAAAGAAAATAAGGTTTCATAATTTTTAAGAAAATGCTTACCACGTATGATTGCATAGATCAGATAGAAAGCAACTAACAGGTATGATTGTTTCTTTAAAGTTGACTACATGAGAGCTTTAATGACAACCTCATAATCTGGGAAAACGTCCAAGTTACAAAGACTACACCTTTTGACATGCACTTCACGGTAGTATATTGAGATTAATTTCCAATTAAAGCACAGAAACATTCTTGTTATTCTTCAAGGCACATCTTCGGTTTAATTCACTCTTCAGAATCACATAGTACGCCAGGTTAAGCTCATTACTTTTATACCTAAACAAATCCTTATTCAGCAATATTTATTGTTCTTTCAGCAGTAGAGTAACGGAGAATATTAGATTTCCTCTGTGTTAAGAACAGTTGACTCCTTTCGCCGTCCAGAGATGGCGCCCCGAACTGAACTTTTTTTTTATTCTGGAAGTATGTAGGATTGGCGGGAAAATGACACATTCTATTCTGATTCTTCGGTTTTAATGGACGCGTCGCTGTTCTTGTTATGTGTTGTGAAATGTTTCTCTTTTTTTCTACATGTAACCGTGTGCATGTGTGTGTGAAGAAAATATATATATGAAAAGTCGACTCGTGAATTTATTTGTGTTACTCAATAATCATCTTAATTTATATTTACTTCATCAAGCTTCCATAGGAAATGGACTTCCACACTGTGTAGGCGCCCAGCATGGAAAATGGCGGTAAGTCGAAATATTTTCGCTATCCAATTCACATGAGTACATTCTAAATCAGATTCAGTTTTAAAGTAGTTATTCTTTAATATTCAGTTTTGAAGTCGAAACACATCATATTCTAAGTCTAATCATGGATTCTAATTCTAAATCTATTCTTATTCTCATTCATAACACTCTGAAAAGTCAGGTTTTGGGTCCTAAACTGAATCTTACGTACTTAGTATCAGTCAGGCTTTGGGGCTCCCTAGAATCCTGCCCCCTCCACGATGTGGGTGTACGTTACGCCACTGCTTTGAAGGAATCAGTACATAGGTCTAAAAACTTCTCATATATCAAGGGCCACGAAAATCATGATCTTAATCATGGAATAATGCCCTTTATTCTGCTTGTGTATTATTGTACATAAGAAAAAATAGCTAATATTTTCATCTTCAAATAATTTCTGATTTATTTGTAAATTGAAAAGGTCCCTTGAAGAATGTATATTATTTGTATACACTAAAAATGCGAAATAAAAATTCATTAATATTTTAAAAATAAAAACTCATTAATATTTTGAAAAAATAAAGAAAATCATCAACATATTTATAAAATAATAGCTTCTTTTAAAATATTACAGAAAAGTGTTATTAAATATTTAAAATTTTTTTAAACTTGTAAGCCGTAAAAATCCTGTTTTCCGTTTTTTTCACGAATGCTTTGTGTGTACAGCTGGATTTATATTTATATCTAAAAAAAGTAAAAAAGTTTTCCCATTATAAAATATCAATATGAATATAATAACAGATAAATGTCCTAAACTTTTTGTTCGAAATATTATTTACGCACGCACTAGACACAGAAACTCACAACACAAGCAAGTAGACTGTAAAACACTGAATTTTATTTACAAAACATGCACTATATAAAGGAACAGGCACGCCATCTATCGATGACATCATCAAAAGAAAGGCGGGGCGTTAACATTCTCTCCCCTGTTGCCATGGTTACATGCAACAAATTACACAATATATATAAACGAACTATAAATTAAAATGCATTAATATCAATTTACACACAGAATAAACTATTCATTCACACACACTAAAATCTTTTATTTTTTTATAATCGCTCAAGTCCTCCTGATCAACATAAGTAAGCAAGTTATTTACTTTTTCTCAAAGAATATTTAACAGAATCTCTGCTTTTAATTTATCAGGTACAGATTTATTTTCGAATGCCCTTTCCAAAGAATGAAAAAACAAGTTATATATATATATATATATTTTTTTTTTTTATATATATATATACGATTCCGATTTAACGGGGACAGGAACTGTCAGAACTTTCACACATCGAATTAGACATTCTAAGTTATCGGTTAGGGAACTCGATTCTTTTGTTTCAGAAACTTGGGATATATAGGCTAAGCCCTTCTTTGCATTTATAAGCTCTAGCTCTTTTTCAAATTGGGATAATTTTAATTTCTGCAATTCTATTTCATCCCTCTTTTCTTCTTGAATATTTGATATAACGTACAAAGTCAATATCGTACCTATACAAATCACTTGATTCAATTAGGTTTTTCAGTTGAATCACCTTTGTCTCAGCAGGAATCTCCAGACCCATTTCCTCCGCCAACCTTATGAGTTTAGTCTTCTTATAGTTTAATTTAAAATCCATTACTATTCACAAAAATTAAACTACACAAAACAGCTAAACAGAAAACTTCAACTTCACATTCAAATTTCGAACCCAATTAAACAAATCACTGACAAACGCAACCATTAAACAAGGAATAAATCAAAGGCAGACAACACAATACACTGCACTATTGATAACAACAAATTCACACTAAAACTCTACACATAAACCAATTAATGACAAGTAAAACCTGCGACAACACAATACGAATAATTAACAAACATGAATCCGCCCACACTCTTAAACGCAATTCACATTACCTCAAATCTTTCATAGTCGAATTCAGCACACTTAAATCCACAGGTCACCGACCTTTCTCTCCGATCGGTCGGCCCAAATATTTACGCACGCACTAGACACAGAAACTCACAACAGAAGCAAGTACAGTGGTGCCTCGCATAACGAACGCCTCGCACAGCGAACGCTGCACACAACGAACTTCCTTTCCGTTCATTTCACGATTCATACAACGAACTTCGCTTCACACAACGAAGTCGCCCACTTCACACGATCACTGCCGATTTATTGCATCCTTCCGCGCAGGCAGTCGTTAGTCACTGAGCAGTACGCTTAACTTACGCACGTGTCGCAGCAATCGTTCATCATTACAACGAAGTCGCCCGATCTTCTACGATCACTGCCGATTAATTGCATCCTCCCGCGCAGGCAGTCGTTAGACTCGTTAGTCACTGCGTAGTACGCTTAACTTACGCACGTATCGCAGCAATCGTTCTTCATTACGAATTAAATCGCACACGTATCACGGCAGTCGTCCTTTTAAGATAAACTCAACATTTTTTTTATATGATGGGTTCTAAAAAAAGCAGGAAGGTGATTTCTCTTGAAATGAAACAGGAAATAATTAGAAGGAGTGAATGTGGGGTAAAACAGTGTGACCTCGTCAAAGAGTTTGGCCTCAACAAGACCACCATTTTCACCATTTTGACAAACAAGGATGCAATAAAATCAGCCAAAGTAGCCAAAGGAGTATCAAAACTATTTAATGAAAAACATAGATCTTCAATCCACGAGGAAATGGAGAGGCTATTAGCGATTTGGATTAAGGACAGGCAGGTGAAAGGTGACGTAACAACCCAAGATATTATCTGTCACAAGGCCAAGATAATTTATGAAGATCTAAAGAAAAACATCCCTGGAAGTAGCAGCAATCAAGATAATAAAGAAGATTTCAAAGCCAGCAGGGGGTGGTTTTTTAGATTTAAGAAAAGGTATGGAATCCACAGCGTTAATATGCATGGTGAGGCTGGCAGTGCTGATAAAAAGAAGCAGAAAAGTTCTCTATTAATTTTCAAAAATTTATTATGGATGAAGGATACTGCCCACAACAAGTGTTCAATGCCGATGAAACGGGTCTTTTCTGGAAAAGAATGCCGAGCAGAACCTTCATTACAAAAGAAGAGAAGAAATTGCCAGGACACAAAGCCATGAAGGACAGACTTACCCTTATGATTTCGTCTAATGCCAGCGGAGACCTCAAGATCAAACCTCTATTGGTTTATCACTCTGAAAATCCAAGAATTTTTAAGAAAAATAACGTTATTAAGTCCAAATTGCCCGTCCATTGGAAGTCCAATCAAAAAGCCTGGGTGACCCAAGTTATCTTCAACGAATGGATTCTGGAAACCTTTGCTCCTGCCGTGAAGAAATTCTTGTTGGAAAAAGAACTGCCGCTCAAAGCCCTTCTGATACTTGACAATGCCCCTTCTCACCCAAAAGACCTAGAAGAAATATTGCAGGAAAATTATCCTTTTATCAAGGTGCAGTATTTGCCACCAAACACCACATCCATTCTCCAGCCAATGGATCAGCAAGTTATTGCGAACTTTAAAAAACTCTACACTAGAGCCCTCTTTAATAAGGTGTTTGAAGAATGCGAGTTTGGTGGAGACAATATGACTATCCGAATGTTTTGGAAGGAGAAATTTGATATCCTTTTGGCAATACGACTTATACAGAAGGCCTGGGAAGAAGTGTCACAAAGGACCCTCATTTCTGCTTGGAAGATGCTTGTGCCTTCGTGGATTCAGGAAGAAGCAGTAGTTGATGACACAGAAGTGGTGAAGGACATCATCACAGTGGCCCAAAGGTTGGAATTAGAGGTAGAGGAAGAGGATGTAGAGGAGCTTATTGAGGAACACAAAGAAGAGCTGACAACTGAAGAGCTCCAAACACTTCTGGCCCAACAACAGGACAATGCTCAAAGGGAAGCGTCATCTGATAACGAGGAGCAACAATCAAACAATCAACCAATTCCAACTGCTGACATCAAGAACATCCTGGTCAAATGGAAAGCAGTTCAGGAGTTTACCAATGCCCACTATCCGGATTCCGCTGAAGCAAACAGGATCAACGACCTGTACTCCGATACTCTTGTCCGTTATTTCCGGCAGATGTTGAAGAAAAGAGAGAAACAAACGACTTTGGACAGGTTTTTCACTGCACCATCGGCCAAAAAGCGGAAAATGGATGAAGATGTGCAAGATTCGATTATTTCTTAAAATTAAAAAATGTGTGTTTTTTTCATTATGTTTTTAGATGTATCTAAATAAAAATAATAACAAAAAATTTATCTTTTTTTTATGTCATCTTACCATATTTTATGCTACAGAACGAATTATTTTTTTTAACATGTATTGTTATGGGAAAACGCGTTTCACATAACGAACTTTTCGCATAACGAACTTGCTCCTGGAACGAATTAAGTTTGTTGTGTGAGGCACCACTGTAGTCTGTAAAACACTGAATTTTATTTACAAAACATGCACTATATAAAGGAACAGGCACGCCACCTATTGATGACATCATCAAAAGAAAGGTATATGCAAATATGTTTGTACATAAATGAGCAATTATGAAAATAGATTACATAAATGCATTAAACTGTTATTCTGTTTTTCAAATTTTTAAAAAAGAAGTATTTTTATCTGTTGTTAAATTTTATATAAGTAAAAACACACTCATACACACATATACATAACTCGAATTTCTATCATAAATCTTAGAATGTACATATGGCTTTTTTTTTAAAAAAAAAGCATCAAGCAGCGGACTCATCTTTAAAAAATTATTTTTTATCTTTTGTATTTTTACATATCTAGAAACCCTTTTTACAAATATTTTGGAAAGATTATGAAGCCAACTGAATGCAGCACATCCTGTTTGAAAGGAAGATCAATAAGACCTTTACTCTGAGAATTGCAGAAGTAAGCGAAATTAGAAAAGGTTTCTCCTCAGGATTATTGATTCTAAAAAAAGTATTTTGTTTTCTCTTTTTACAGATTGCTAGTAAGTTGTCTTATGAAACTGATGTCGATATTCAAATATTTTACAAGTTTTCTTTTTAAAAGAATAATGGAAGATGGGTAAATATTTTTTCAATAATTCTATTATTTTTAACACGTTTTTATAAGTATCACTTGCATGTAACGGAATCTTGGAACTCGATTTTTACTCACTTTAAAAGGTCAGATAAATTCCAAATTTTGCACACTTATCAAGGACCGATGACAATACAATAATTTCATAATTTTGTTCCATTGTCTTTTTCAGGATCGTCAGGAATAAGGATAATCAGATTTGGCGGCAATTCCATATTACATTTTCAGATTTGGCGAATAATTTCATGCATCATTTCCAGATTTAGCGACTTATTTCAGATTTAGCGTCTAAAAGAATAAGGTGTAACCCTAAGGTGAGTGTTTTTAATTTAAAGCTAATTATATGCAAGTATAAAATACACTTGCGGTTAGCAAAAATAAAACAGACAAAAAAGTGTTCTGTATCTGAGAAAGTGGAGGGTGTGTGTGTGTTAGAAATTTCTTTCGATACTATAAACATTTTTCTGAAGATGAAAATAAAAAAAAAAAGGCTCGTGCATGTGAAAAAAAAATAATTTACGCTCCAACTGCTAAATATTTTTTTATTTTTATAAAGCAATACGTTTAGAAATTATGATACGAATTAACATCACAGGAATACGTTTAAAAGGTGAACAAACAATTGACACTTAATATTACCATGTTTTTATTAACACGCTTTCTTTAATGTCTGTCCGGGTGGAATTTTGTAATTGATTTTAAACTGTGTGACTTTCAGATGAGCTAGAGACTTGAAATTTGGACCATAGCTCAGAAGTGGTTGAAAATGCATAAAAATGGGAAAAAAGAAAAAGAAAAAATAAATGAAAAGGGGGGGGGGAGGAATTTTATAATTTTTGGTCCGTTATAAAAACATGGTACATTAATTTTTTTTTAATTCGAACTTTTTCTTCTTAACACACTTTTATTTATTTGACCTGTTCTATAGAGACGAAATCTAATATAACGATACGGGACTCATCCGAGGCCCCGTAAACGGAGATAATAAATACACTTCAGACCCGTTTATTAATATCCATTAAAGAGCAAGACTAATTCCACAGCCACGTTATTCCGGATCCAAATATCAAACTCAAGGATAAATTCAATGAATAAATGATAGTTTAAATAGCTAAAAAACTCGCTTTTATTGTAGTTCGAACTAAAAAATGAAAAATAAATTATAGTTTTAAAAAAAACTAAGAAAACACGCTTTTATACTCAATCGAACTAAAAAGTAAAAAAAAAAAAATCTTAATATAAGAACAAAATGGCTAACGAGAAAATTTATGTCATTGGGGTGTTCTATAAATGTATCAATTGTTATAATTTCTAACTTCTATTCCGAAAAGTTCAATTAGTGTAAAAATGTAGTACAAAGCCCCCCACGCTTTTTCCACAATGACATAAATTTTCTCGTTAGCCATTTTGTTCTTATATTAAGAATTATTATTATTTTTTTTTACTTTTTAGTTCGATTGAGTATAAAAGCGTGTTTCTTAGTTTTTTTTTAAACTATAATTTATTAATGTTACATTTTATTTAAATGGTGAACATTTTACTATTCAGTATTAACACTCCTTTCGCTCAGTGAATCAGAATTCAGTTATAAAAGAAATATAAATACTCTTTTTAGATATTTCTTTTGAGATCAGTCGTCTTTGCGCCGAAAATAAGTATGCTTATCAAATACTGTGAAAAGGAAGAATTGTATTTCAAGAATTTAATTTTTTTGCTTTTGAAAAAATATCAAAAATAAATTAAAAGGAAATAAATTATACTATTGAAATGTGTAAAACAATTACAGGGTACCCGCAGATTAGTTGGGCAAAAAGAAGGATTTATTGCATTTCTTTTACAAGAAAAATTGAAGTAAATATTGTTTAAAGATAGAGAAATAGTCAAACTTTATTATTATCAAAAATGTTCAATGTGGTTTCCTTTCGTATCTCTGCAAATGTTCCATCAGTAAATCAGTTCTTGCCCAATATTTGTTAGCATGTTTCTGTTGATAAATCAATTGTAGCTTAATTCTTGATTTTAATTCAGAAATGTATGCAGAAAACGAGGGAGTGTACACTTGATCCTTTACAAAACCCATACACTGAAATCCAACAATGAAAGATCTGGAGATCGTGATAGCCATAGAATAACGCCTCCGTAATCAATCACAAATGGTGTTTCAGCATTGTGGTAAGATGTAACGTCTTTTGGTTATGATAAGGCATGCTATCCTGTTGAAAAATGTAAGCTCCTGGATATTTTTTTTGATGGTTGGCATAAAAAAAATCTGTAGAATGTCCAGATAAAAAATTCCCACAACAGTCTTTTCAGTGAAAAAGAAAAGGGGATGAAAACATTCAAGGAAGTTACTGCTCGAAACACGTTTATTTTGGGACTATCCCTTTCATGTTCTAGGCTAGCATGAGGTACTTCCGATTCCCAAATTCTTATATTATGCCTCCTAACGCCATTTGTGAATAAACTTCAGATATATTATTACTAATCTGACTTTAAAACGGGCTATACTATCACTTAAAATTTCGGAAGCTCATAACTTCCGAAATTGCACCACTATTTTGTAGACGCCGTATATGAATACGTTAGTCGTAGTACATTATTGTTTAAGTTATTTTTAGCTTTCTTTTTAATAAGGTTAGGGTTAAATAGTTTGCTTAAAGAAATTAAAGAAATGATTCTTTTTTTCAATTTAATTTTTATTAATCCATTGCTTTTATACAATAATTTTATTAAAAGAACTAAAATATAACACAGTATTTTTTTGAAAAATAGTTCTCAAAAAATGCTTGTATAGGAAAAAAAGTAATAAAATACCCTTCAAAAGTATTTTAAAACTTATTTTTTTTCTAAAAGTTCAATACAAAACAAGCCAAATTTAAGCAGGTCTAAAGTCCTCTAAACAGAAATTAAGACGAAAATATATCCATCATTTTGACGAACACATTTAGAACGAATGCATTGACCAGATGCAACTAAAGTTTCTTTCTCAAAAGACACTTTAATAATATTATTTCAAAATTTCTAATTTCTTTGAGTGCAGTTTACCTGTATAAATATGAGTTTAAAAAAGTGAAATTGTAATTTTACATCTCTAATTTATTTTAATGCGAAAGACTAACAAAAATAATAAGATATGATATGAAAGAATGTGGAAACTCTATTAACTTGTTACAATTGCTAAAGGCGTGAATGTTTTCGTAAATAATAAGGCCACAAGAAACAATGAAAATTTACTTATTTATATGGCATCTAGTTTAAAATTCGATTTCATGTAATATCAAATATATTGACCTTTTTTATCGTGATAAAAAATGTAATTAATATTGCTACGTAAACCGGGGTTAGTGGATTTTATGCTATCAGTCTCAGAGATTAAAACAGTTCCTTAAGAGCGATGAAATTTATTGAAGATAAATATTCCGTAGCGTGCAAGATATAGCAGCGAAATTCTCAAAATAAACCCAGAAGTACTTCACACTTTCTATAGCGCTCAGACACATCTATCAGTGTCTAAGAATACAAATACTTATTGATAAAGATTATTCGCAAGCAATCGCTCGATCACAGCAACTGAAGACTTTAACAACCGAAATAATACTGACCCAGTTTCAGAGAGCAACTCCTATAAATTCTGCTCGGTCTTTCTCGAAAAATCCGCTTACGTCATAGATCGTGATGTTGATAGAATTCTCCAGTAATTTCCAGAAATATTCATTTGATAGACAAGCCACTAAAAATAGTCGCCAGAAATGATGCTAACTTGGCTGTATCGCCAATATTTCCTGAGTCTCGATTGAAACGCCATTATATTGTAAGAGGCAGCTTTGTTTGCAAATGTTAATATTTTTATCATAAAATAAATATAACAGAAAGCAATATAATTAAAAATAAAGTTTCTTTATTTTTTATTTTATTGTAAGAGATGCACACTAATAAAACATGTGAGTTTAGCTGCGATAGATGAGTCATTATTATGATGAAAAAGAAACTGAGTGCACGAAGCTGAACGAAGCAGTCAAGAAATCGTCTTCGTTTTTGAAAAAGTGTTTTCGAATTGTATGTTATCTCAATTATTTAAAACCTTGTAATATAATGTTTCAGTTTGTTTTTTTATTATTTTTTTCTTTTTTTAAATTAAATCGACTTCCCTAACGCTTCATTATTTATGTATTGAACGTCGATATAAATTATTTACACTGTTTTTAGCATTAATTACACAATATTCGTAACAATATCTTTTAATAATTTGTTGAACATAAATAATAAATACAAAACTGTGTTGTAGTTAAGGTATCCGGTACTTGCGACAACATTTTTTTAAAAAAAAATTTGAGATATGGGGATTTTTTTTTGTTGGATTTAGATTTGTTTAGTACATTTTAAGAAAAATATGCTAAAACTAAGAAGATAAATAACAATTATTATTAATAAATGGGAAACAATGGGTAAAAATTGACAAAAAAATAACATAAAAGCGGCCATTATGCAACAAAAGTTTATGAACAGATTTTAATTTTTCAATTCTTATGTGTTGCTATGTTATTCATTTTTGAAATGACCTTCAGGATGAGAGATATTTTCATTTTTACAAAAACTAAAACACTTTATCTTAGTTATTGCATGAAATTGCTTATAAAAACAGTGATTATATTAACATAAGTGTTGGAAATTTTTTAATAAAATAGTGATTGATAAATCTGAAGGTTAAAACACTTCTATATTATACAGAACATACACAAAAAATTCAGCTAATTATTTTGAAAACTTTTTTAGCAATCGCTGGACCCGTTTGAGTATTTAAAAAAGACACATTTCGAGTAAAACGTGTTTACTGAAAGTATGAATCTTGCTTAAAGTAAAGGCATCTGCTTTTACTAAAACACTCGTAGGTTTTGTTCTAGTAAACGGAAAAATATATAATAAACTTGATATTTTTATAGAGCTAATAAGATGGCATATAAATTAAAATCACAAATAAGAATTGTAGATTCTTGGAAAAATTCACAATTTTAGGGTAGTCGGATACCTTAAGTTCAAATTCTAAAATGTGATTAAGCAGTAAATATATCAATATATGTACTTTCGTTCTCTTCTGTAGAAGGGAACTACCGAACTATTGAATTGTTTTGAAACAATAGGACATCAACAACCCTTCTCTTTGGATTATCTTAAACATCTGCGATTAGCGTTATGTCTGGTGAATAAGCTGGCTATTCCTATCGAAAGATTATTTCACGATGAGGCTTAACGTTAATGACCACCAGATAGAATTTATCTTTGAATGCCGCAGCATAAGGGATTACTTTAAATCTGAGAATTCCATCTCTAGATCACTGAGGTATCAATTCATTCATGGAGATATACCGGCTCAACCACTGAATTAAATACTGGCTCATTCCTTTGAGCGTTCGTTTGAGCTTTTACTCAAATTGAATGCTTTTGAGGATAAAGGCAGGCTCTTCCCAAATGATATGTTCTCTTTAAATTATAAACCTCATATTGCCAAAGGATTCAGTGAAAGATGTATTCGTCCGTGAAAGTACTGTTTTCTTTCGAGCACAATCACTATGTTTTAGTAATTCATATTTTCATTTCATTCGACGTTTCATTCGTGTTTTCCCTAAATATTACATAATACTTTGTCTTTTGTAGAAAACATAGTAACTTTAAATGTTTTTGAAGCAAAAACTATAAGGATCTGTAAGCATCCAATATATGAAATGTTGGATTTTTTGAGTAATTTCTTCACACACAGTCGAACTTTAAGTCAATAATTAGAGATACGTTCAGTGAAGCAGCATTTGTATTTTGGCCTCATAATATCGTTTAAACCAAAGATTCCCAGCCTTTTTTAAAATGCCCCCCCCCCTCTTCTAGTGAATATTTTGATACCGCCCCCTCCTACTCTAGAGAAATAAGAATGTTCATAATACATGGAGGAAACAAGAGTTATAAATTTTTAAAAATTATTCTATTACTAATAGAATATATTTTTTAATTAAACTTTTATCTAAAGCCCCAATTTTTTACTTGCGAATCTGAATTAGCTACAGCCACAAATACATTTAAATGTGTAACATATATTTTAGTCATAGATAGTGTATTGTTGGATTTGAAACGCTACTGAATTTCTTCTTCAAAAAAAGAGCGGAATAAAAGTTTTAGCTTACCTGTTATAAAGGCAGACAGGGGTTTTGATGGTACGAAGTAATTCATAACAAACTATTGCTTTCAAAATAAATATAAAGTGACAGTTTCAACCTATAAAGAATCACACGTTAATTCTTGGTGAACATATTTAATTATGTTTCTTGGATAATATACGTAATGAAATGCAGTGGACGAAACAATTTTCCTGCTGCTCACAGACAAAGGCAACACGTGCAATTCAGAAATTAAAATGCTCTATATCATTCAGTTTAATGTAAGTCTGAATGTAATGTAATCTTTAAGTTTTTCATCCACTTCCCGAACTACCGAAATATGTGAATTTTCGTAGATGTGATATAGAAATGATTTAAATACATACAATCAACATAAGGTAAACAGAATAAAAATTTACTTTTGTTAGTACATAATCAGAGTGTTCTTTTTAGTCTTTTTTAGACTATATTTGGTTAATCTGCCAAGCTCTTCCGTGTCATCTCAACGCCAACTAGTTTTCTCTGGATTTTTTACTGCCCCCCGAAAGCGTCAAACGCCCACGTTGAGAACCTAAGGTTTAAATGATTTTTCTAACCACGAACTCGTAATATCTTCTAATTTCTTTTGAGTAAAACACATATGTTTGGTTAGAATATAATAGAGTAATGCATAGAATATTACAGAGAAACACTTTTTTTTATAAAAACAGAATCTATATTTAAAAAGGACAGATTAAGTTTATTATGAATCCATTTATCATTTGCATATTTTGCGTAATCTTGAAAATATTGTTATTTAAATAACTGTTAGTAATTTTTCAGTTTCCATACGTTTAAAAAGGGAGTAAGTGGCATGTATTATCTTTATTTACACTGCTTTAAATACATAACTACACTGCTAGCCACCGTAAATGCAACACCCTGAAGGAAGCACGCAAATAACATGAAATTTACAACATGCATTAGCAGAGGGGAGATATGCAAATGATTAGAATTTCAGCACAGACACACATCACGCACGACTGCGGCATCACCTCAAACCGCTATTTAAGGCTTGGAGATTTCGACGATTTCAAGTTCGGCAATTGTGTTTTTCTTGTGGTTTTTCAAAAAAAACGATCAGTTATGTCTCGTTGAAAACAGCGATCAGCTTTTGATCAAGTATTCGAGTTTGACCGAGGAAGGATAGTGGTTTACCGAGATTGTGGATGATCTTTCAAGGAAATTAATAGTCGTGCTGGACGAAATCAAACTACTGTAATGCGGATATGTGACCGCTGGATGCAGGAGGGTACGACGGACCGACGTGGCCGATCGCATCCACCTCAGTGCACCACTTCACGTGAGGACAGGCAAATTGTGTGCATGGCAGTGATGGATCGCGCAGCCACATCACTAACTAATGCACAACATATTCAGACTGCCATGCAATATTCGATGTCCGCTCGTACCATTAGACGCCGTTTACAGCAGAGTGGTCTGTCCGCAAGACGTCCATTGCTTGGTCTTCCCTTGACGCAGAACCACAGACGTCTCCACCACCAAATGTACGATGAAAGAAGGATGTGGCGCTGAATGGAATGAATTGTCTTTACAGACGAGCCACGCATCTGTCTGCAATACCACGATGGTCGGATTCGAGTCTGGAGACACCATGGAGGAGGATGCTGAACAGCTGCATTATGCACCGCCACACTGGTCCTGCACCGGGTATCATGTTATGGGGCGGTATTGGATATCACTCTCGCTCTCCTCTAGTACGCATTGCCGGTACTTTAAACAGCCAGCTCTACATGTCCGAGGTGTTGGATTCAGTTGTCCTTTCTTACCTTCAGGGCTTGGCCACAGCCATATTTCAACAGGATAATGCGCGACCACACGTGGCAAGTATTGTCCAAAGGTTCTTCATCAATCACCAGATTGAATTGCTTCCCTGTCCGGCTCGTTCTCTGGATCTTTCGCCGATAGAAAACATGTGGTAATGGTTGCTCAACGATTGACCCAGATTACGCCATACCAGATCAACTTTGGAAACGTGTGGAAGCTGCTTGGTATGCTGTACCCCAAGAACACATCCAAAGTCTCTTTGAATCAATGCCGAGGCGTGTCGCAGCGGTGATCTCCAACAATGGCGTCTACTCTGGCTACTGATTCTGGCAGGAACCACACTTCACAGAAGTCTATAAATTTAATCATTTGATACTTGGTCAACATGTTATCTACAAAATAAATTTTGTTGTGCTCTCTCTTGTCTTTCTTGGTGTTGCATTTACGGTGGCCACACAGCAGTGTAGAATTAAGCAAATATAAAGATACTAATGTGTTCGAAAAAGCTATTTGAAAATTTATTCTTAAAAAAAAAATGTTTGAAACGAAAACTAATGAATGATTCATACTAGAATAATATTTTTATTCATTTATAAAAATAAACTATTCAAAAATATTCAGTAAATCTCTATTAGAATGCAAGATATTTTTTTAAAAAATTACGATTAATTTTTATAGCTCAAAATAAATTCATAAGCACATTCAATAGAAATTTTAATTCTAAAATGAATTTCCGGTTGAATTTATAAACCTTTGCGGTCATATTTTAATAAATAAATGGGTGAAATTTTTTTATTAATTAAAAGAAAAAAATCTATTTTCTGACAGATATTTTGATTTGTTTTATGTATTTAACGTAACTCTCGTAGAATAATTGAGAACACATATTGCTAAATGCGAGTAATACACTGAAACTTAAAAGGTGTCTGTAATGGATTCAAAACTAATTCAGGACTCAGCGACAATTCTATAACAATTAATTTAGAATTTAAAAACTCTCAATAGTGACCAGGGATACGGAAACGAATAAACCAATCGATGTCAAGTTATTTTCATAATAGCTTAGAGCTAAGTGATACTATGTTTTATGTCATTTGGTAGCATACGGTTTAGGGGCGAGAGATTACAATACCGCCACACAAGAGGATTTTTATGATTATATTTGTGTATACATGAGTATATAATTCGTCTGAATTCTCAGATCTGTCTCTAGGTACAATGTTTCATACCATAATTATTTTTAATGCATAAATTAAAAACTTTCAAATTTGAATTTGTCAAATTCAAATTTGAACTACAAACTTAATTTTTCCATTTGTAATATAAGTTCTGGTGTATTAACTGGTTAAAGATTTTAACAGATTGATAATAAAAATGAGAAGATGCTATTTACAGCAAAAGCAAATGTTTTGCAATCTTACAATTCTAATTTCTTTCTATTATGAAAATATAAACAATTAAATGAAATATATGTTTAAAAATAGTAGTATACGCAATATATACTCAGCAAGAAACTTTATTTTGTACTATGCTATGTACTATTTTGTACTATGTATTTTGAATGGTTTTGTATCGTTATTAATTTTAGGAACTTTCGATTTAAGAATTTTTTCATATCTCGTCCTTCCCAAGAAAGAAATCACTTGTAAAAATGCAGCTACAATTGTTTCGATTAAAAATTGGTTTAAAAATGATAAAAAAAGGAGAAAAATTAGTTTTATAATCAAAATTTGTCAATTAACTAATTAGTTTTATTTGGGCTTTAAATTCTTTATTTACAAGAAATTTTTCAAAAAATTATTACTCGAAATTGTTAAGAATTGCTGAATTCTTAAAACATAAAAAGCGACATTAATATTTTAGCATTAACTAACGAACGAATGTTTGGTTAAAATAATCGTAATACAAAAATATCCTCATTAAGCTGAGACTTATATGTTTACTCAGGTTTTCACAGAATACTTGAGTAAATAATATAACGTATATATATATATATATTATATAAATATATTCATGTATACACATGTAGACTGTTTTTGAAATCATTTACTTAGAGAGAATAAGTAATTCGAAAAATAAACTAAATTCTTCCAAAGTAACATGATTTTAAAATAGAGAAATTGCATTGTATTGTAATTATTATTTTTAAATTGTATAAATAATTTATAAGCAAATATTTAACAGATTGTGATTTTCCACAAACATTCAAAAATACAGTATGATTTTGGTTTACCTTGTTTCCATCAGATGGCAGCAGGAATTGAAGATTTGTTTTGCAATTAATTTTAAGTGAGCGAGGAAGAGGCAAAGTGAGTTAGTTCCCTCAACGATTCCGTTATTCTCATTAAAAGTTAACCTTACTTAATTTCAACCTTTCATTAGAGCAATTAATTCTTCTTATTTCTCAGTAATTTACTCTCTTAATTAATCCCTTCCGGTTTACTGAAGAGAGCATTTTCAGCACTCAACGAAATAAATTACTTTGCTAAATTGTGTTTGCTAACTTTGTAGCAAATGAAAATTACAAGACGTGTAATTATTTAAGAGGTTCTAGTAGACTTGTCACTACATTAGTAATTATTATTTTAGAAATGTTTAAGTTGGTAGATTTTTATATATAAAAAACATTTTCTTTTTATTTTACTTGAATAACAAATGTAGAAATAAATATTAATGTAATGTGTTAGAATTAATCTTAATTGATTAATTCCACAAAATAAGTATTACTTAAATCTTAATTGAAACTCTCTCTCTCTCTCTCTCTCTCTCTCTCTCTCTCTCTACACACACACACACACACACACACACACACACAACACACAACACACACAACACACACAATAATAAATTAATATTTACTCAAAATTCGAATCATATTTATTAATAACATCTGATTACTTATTATACATTATTCGAATACCTTATTTCGAAACGCGTCTCATTTCATCTCCCACTAATTGAATAAAACATTATTTTGATTGATTTATTAGTGGTTCCAAGTTAAAAAGATTAAACCTTGAATTTTTGACAGATTTCTTGGTGATTCCAAATATTGAATATGTGGCAGTGATGTTCATAGGGAGAGGAGGGGTTCTGTGGAGAGATGAAGTGGAATATTCCTGTTTCTACCCATCTTAGTCTCAAACATGTTGTGATAGAAGCAGCAGTGTGCTTTTGCTGTGGAGGTGTATTTCTCGAACGGTCGGTCAGTGGTTGTAGTGCAGCGTGTCTTTCATCGTCACTTCGATATTCCTCCACGAAGTCGAGTTCCTACTGATCTAAAATGTGTTTTATTGTGGATGGATGCATTCCGAGCAGCTGGGAATGTTTCAAAAGAAAGGAAAGGCAGACAGCTTGATCACCTGAAAATGTGGAAGGAGTTCGTGTGTCAATTCAGACGTTAATATGACAATGATACAACAATTATTCTTACCCGCTCTTCAAGAAAGGGATCTTGACAACGCGTGGTTACAACAAGATGGGACCACAGCCCACACCTCACCAGAGTTTCCATGGGTATTTTAAGAGCAATCTTCTCCGAAAGAAGAGCAATTGCTTTTTCTTCCTGTGGGCTTATTTCAAGTCCCTGGTTTACGAAGATTCTCCAAGAACCTGGAAGTTTTACGGAACAACATCCAAGCCGAAATTGACAATATCCCGGTCGATATACTTGAAAGGGTGGCCCAAAATTGTCGAAATTGACTGCATTAGTGTATTGATAATTAAGGACAACATTTAACAGGCATTGTATTAAAAACTGTGTAAATTCAAAAATCCATTGTTGTGTGGTAGGTAGAAAATAACAATAAAGTCGAAAGAAACATGTAGTGTGTTTTATTGCATTTTCAAAGCAGGAAGTTCCCACGCCCCACCCTGTAGAATATCAAAATGTCTTACACATGCATATTGACCAGTTGAAAGTATTCCCTAAAACACTTATATTATTCCTGAAAATAACTTATATTTTTCTTTACTTGAACATCAGATTATGCATATCTTCCTGCATATAAAAGTGTGGAAGTTGAATTATAAAATGTTGCTTGAAAAGATACGTGCAGTGTGTGGTAAATTTGGTGATATGATCCACAACTTTAAAAAAATCGTGTAAGGTGGAAAAACTCTAAATATTTTCATAAAAAACATTCAGAAAGTAATAATGAAATCCATTCACGTATTTATAAAACAAAAACAATTAGCTTTCATTGCAAAGAAATTGATATTAGTATATAGTGAAAATTTAGTCTATAAGTATATGCATAACATATAAAAATTCAAATTGAAAATTGAAATCAGGAATAAAGCTGTTATTTAACGAAAAACTATTCATTACGATTTGTTAATAAGTGTGCACATTTTCCCCCATTCGATCAAAAATGCTATCATTAGTAGATGTGTCAGATATGTTTAACACAACTGTCGGCTCTGATTCGAATGAAGAATTTCGTTCCTTATGAACGGCTTCTGTTGGTTTTGCGATTGTTACAAAGTTTTATTAGCAGCTGTTTTTAGGTTTTTCTAGTAACTGATATAATTTCTGTGATATCGTGCTACAAAAACTTAAGATTAAGTTGAAATTTTAATAAGTAACGAAGAAAATTAACCCTCCCCCCACGTGCAAAGTCAGGTTTTGGGCCCCAAGCCAGATCTTACAAAGCACTACAAAACCATAATATAACATAGGTTAACATAAGCCTCCTATATATTTAGAATCCTGCCCCACCCCCTAGATGCTGGGGTGTATGCTACGCCACTGTGCTTAAGTTAGGATCATGAGTAAGAAAATATTTTTCCATGCTTGTAGCAAATTTCAAGATCTCGCGAATTAAAGCAGCTGTTAATAGCTGAACTTCTTCGACTATTTTCTATCATAAACAGTCATAAATTCGATCATATTGTCCTCATCCAAGCGGCTTTGCTGAAACTCTGATACCTACAAAATTCCTTTTTGATAGTAACCTATTATGATCAACACAAATTATACTGAAAATTTCAAAATCGAATTTGAAACATCTTTAACTTGAAAAGATATTTTAGAACTTTATTGAAATTATTTATTTTCGATGTAAATATATTATAACATTGATATCATATTGCTAACATTAATTTATTAAATTCTTCTGGATGAACTTCATTAACATAATTATTAGAAGCATATTATCTGAAGAAAAATTTCAAAATTATTTTATAAATTTACATATGTCAGGATGCCTTTAAATGCAGTTCACATTTTTGTTCTAATGAAGCTAACTAGAACTATTTTAGCAATCTAAGCTAGGGTGTTATTACGCATTAGTTATTAAAAGTTTTTACTTTAAATCTCTCTCTCTCTCGTAATTTTTCAAAAGTGTTTACATTTGACATATCTGAGACAACAATTTAAAAAAATATTTTTAAAAAAACTATGCCTTATCAAACTATCTTATGGCCGGGATATCTTACGCACAATATGAATGCTATGTAATAAGAGTAAATACTGTAAAGAGATATTTTTTCAAAAATGTCATTTAAAAAACAAACAAAAAATGTAGAAGGATTAAATTGGATAAGAAATTTTCACAATTTTGAAATTCTACTCTAAAAATTATTTTTTTAAAAAAAAAAGGTATTAATCAACATTTTAAATGCACTATTACTAATTTATAGCAATACAACAATTAGCGATTTAAGATTAGTATTTTATATTTGATATAATCAGAGAATGTCTAATTAGAAGAGGAAAAAGGTCTTATGCATAACTTTATAATGAAGCACAATTTTATGTTGAATAAGTAAAATGATTTTAATTTATAACAAGTAAAAGTTGCTAACTATTTTATCAATATAAATCGCTGTTACACTGCTTGTTATTCATTAAAGGAATGTTAGTGTTTCTTAAAATATTTAGTTCTATATATGTGTAGGAATGGATAGATGCACTGTCGTATCCTCTACCCCATTTTACGTCGAGTGAAGTAATCCACACTGATGTTAAACCCCGACAATAGTTCTCGACAAGCACGCACGGATATTACTTAGACGGACGCTAGAGACGCTAAACACTAGACGTTGGAGAAACACGTTCTTTAGTTATTAATGTATCTCCAAATATTCCACCCTTCATTGTATTTAATGAATCGTTTATATAATCCTAAGGTTGTAGTCATTTTCCTGTATATGTAATATTTCGGTACATCATTCGGATGTACATTTGAATCATAATTAAATAAATAATACAAAAAATGTTTTATTCTCACTTTAGACAAGGCAGGATGAACAAAATTAGAAAGAAATTTAGGCTTACTTTCAATATTATAGATTGTGCAAATCTTTCCAAATGACAGAAAGATGGCTTAAGCAAATTTTTCTATGCTGTGAAAATTTTCTAGAAAAAAAGGTTAATTTAAATATAAAATGCTTTATATCAAATTGATTCTGTTGCTCTGTCAACCCTTAAGAATATCGCTCCAAATACGCCTTAAATAACTTTTCGAGTCAGCATCCGCCCAAGAGCAAATTTTCATGAAATATGTCTGCTTCAGCCAGTTTCTTGTAAGCAATTTTGTTATTTCGATGCAAACTCATATTTTTCAAGATAAGTTTACAAATATACATTTATTTAATGCTAAATAAATGCTGATTTTTCTTGATGGAAGATAATTAGTTATCTAACATATAGTTAATTTTCGATATATCTGCTTGACATGAAAATTTAATTTTTAAATTTCGGCATTAAAATTAACATTTGTGTTCAAGAATTTCTGAGAAAAATTTCTGAATTTCAATCAAATAAAATATTAAGAATGCTTTCAGTTCATAAGCAGATATAAATAAAAAGCACTTGAGGATAAAACATATTCTTAAGGGAAAACCACAAACATACACATATCACTTTTTATTGTAATAAATATAATTTTAAAATCTTATTAGAACATTTTAATTTGTATTATATTAATTCTTCGCTTATTTTATGATAATATTTTAATTCATCTATTGATATTTTATTATTTTGTTAATTACTATTCTATCTGAATTTTCTTAACTTTTTTCTTCGGATATATTAGCTATCAAATATTCAATAATAATATATTTTCTCTCATTCAGTTGCTTTGAATAAAAAATAATAAAAAGTTTTAAGATATATCTCATAAATATGTTTGAAGCTATTTGAAAAATTTATATTAAATATTTCTTTCGTACAAATATAATGAGAGAATGTCGATAAAATGACCACAATACCATGTATAAATTTTCCTCCTCAAATTATTTATTTCTTTACGTCTTTTGTTTGATTATGAATTCATGAAAAATATATTAAAATCAAAATCAAAGAAAGAATTTCAATTTTTAAAACAGTATACTTTGCATTAAAATGTATTTTTTGTATTAAATTAAAAATTAAAGCAATTATAATTAAGCAAAAAGAAAAGTTTCTAATATTAAGAAGATGAAGTCATTAAAACTATGTTATTATTTTCTATTTTCAGATTGGAAATGCGAAACTTTTATGAAAAATTATATTTTGAAAGAAAGAAATTGAGAAACTTGATTTAATTATGTTTCTTTTTTTAGGAACAGTGAAATATTTTTACTGTATTTGTTGACGAACTTCGAACTGTAGTAATTATGAAATATTAAGCTTTTGAAATGATACATTGTACCTAAAAGAAATTTAGAATACTCAGTAACTTTTTATATTTTATTAAATTAAAAATGTAAAGGTTTTGGAAAAATAATTATAAAAGGAAATTATTTGAAAATTTTATAATAACTCAATTAATTTATACATTAAATACATCGTATAAAATACTTTATTAATAAATTAAGAAAATAACGAAATAAGTCCAAAGATTATGTTTTCGTTATCTGAATTCCATTACTTTTTCATAACTATCAAAGTATCTTAGGAAATATATGGACGAAAATTTAAAATATCTATCTATCAACATACATACATATACATATACATATATATATATATATATATATATTATATATATATATATATATATATATATATATATATATATATATAAAGAGAGAGATAGCTTGCTTTTGCTTGGGGACTAAATACTGGGAGTTTTGCGCCAAACTGACCGCCTGACAGGAGGAACATCTGCTGATGTACCTCAGCGTCCAACGTCACGTATACTGAGATGGGCATAGTAGACCTTGGCCCCAATGGGCTATTGCACCACTAAGTTTAGCTTTAGTATATAAACACACACACGCATAAATATAGTAAATCTGGCGAGTTATATTGCAGCGTTGGTTGATGTTTATCTGTGTTAGTTACACTTATATGTAGAGTTGCCGAGGGTTATTTAAGTTGGTTGTTTCTTGATAAAGGGGGAACTCTTCTGAATTTATGGTACTCTTTATTTTCACATGAAACTTCAATGACGTTTCATCACAATAAGCATATCATAAAACACAAAGGATAAGAGATCCCTCAAAGGATAAAAGAGCTGCAGCAATTTACATATAATTAAGATTAATACATGGAGACTAAAAGACAAAAAGTGAGAGCACAAAATACTCTCAGTTTATATACTGGCGGTGAAGGTTACGTGACTCCTTTCTAATGAGAGCTTTGATTGGTTGGAAAAGGGTGGGAGCGAGTTTTCTGATTGATGCAATGTTGTAAGGTTATGATTAAGAATAACGTGTTACCAAAGAATTAAAAAATATTTAAAATGAGTTAATTACGAGGATACTATAGAGGGAATTTTATATATATATATATATATATATATATATATATAAACGTTAAAAAATTAAGATGAGCTGAGATATATCCCCGTATACAACATTTGAAACTTCGTTTAATCTTGCATAACCAATATTTTTTTGTACCATGATAAATTTTTTGGATGTTAGCCTAAAAGTAGCAAAGGCAAATGTCAGAAAATTGATTTATAATAGGGTTCCTTCAGGTATGGTCAGCTATGGGACGAATGCGTGACGCTGACCAGGCTCTGCGCCTATTGATAGCTGCTGGCTCGAAGCTACCAAGCTATAGAGTAGAAGTAAATGCCAATTGTTTGATGTTGGAACCTTGTGCTAACATTAGAGTAGATTTCCAATGCCATGCTGCCTAAAGAATAATTATTTTACTTCGTGTCAAGCGAAGTAGAAAATAATTTGTGAGTAAAGAAGAAAGTAGACCAGTGTCAGCTTAGATCTCTCAGTCGGGAAAATTTGACGATCACTAATTTTTCAAGATATCCATAAAAACTTACGGTTGGAAGGACCATTGGCTTCATGAGCCCGCGACCGAGCTAAAGCATGAGCTCGAGCTTTAGTTGTGTTTTTGCTGTGTAAAAGTATCTTCTTGATCCAATATTTTAACAGCGATACTTACTCTGGGATTGACGGGTATACTCCTCATTGCTCGATTTCCGTGGCACATATAGTTGCTCGCTCTTAAAGAGGGTGCCACAGTTAACTGATTAAAAAGCATATGGCAAACATATATATATTAACATAATTAACATAAGAAATATAATATTAAGTAAGAAAATAGGAGTGTAGTTATTCTATGGAAAATTAGTCAGAGTGTTTTATAATATTTATTTTGGAAAAATATTTGATTTTATTCAATAATTATAAGGTACTTCTTTAAATTTCACGAATATGAATTGAATTGGTTTATATTGGAAACTTAATATTATTAGTAAAATTCACAAAATGTAAAAGAAAATTTAATGTGGTAATATGACATGTTAATGAAATATTTACCAATTAGAGGCGTCATTTTTATTATTGTCCAATCAGTGTCATTAGATTTATGAATTAACATTTTATCCCATAAAGAGAAAATTTTATGTAATTTTTGGAATCCTTAAGTTCTTTCAATGCCACAAAAAATGCAATATAAAATCACTAAATTTAAATAGGTAAGCAAGAAGTTCTCAGAATAAATTGACTGGTTTTACATGAAATAAGGGCAAGTAATTATAGAAATTAACAAGTTGTTTGTTTGAAATATGTCATTAGAACTAAACGCAAAAAAGAATTTTAAATGGAAGATGGAAGAGTGATTACAGAATGTAATAGATTTTATAAAATTTATTAAGTTCAAATAATTAATTAATATAATTTTTGTAAAATATACAGTTCGTTCTTTAAAATTTTTGGTCTTATTAAGCGTTATTAATCAAAAAGAATTATGCCTTTTCTTATACATGAAATGTATTTCAATTTCAATTTGTTTTCTTCCAATTTACTTTTTCATTATAGATAAATTTAAGTGTTCTGCTGAGTTCAGCTGTAAATTTATCTTGTCAATAATGATGCATATCTTTCAATCCTTACTTCTCGTTATCTTTCTGTGATAACCTACAGAAATCGGTTTCCAATGGCAATTTACTCGAATTGGTCTTGGTTAGTTCCTTTATTGAATAGAGTATCGTTTTCTGTTAAATAAACACAGTGGCCTTTATTGTGGAATTGGATTTTTTGTACTTATTTCTGTTCATTACTGCAATAGTTTTTATCAGTTACGTCTCTCAAATCTAGTAAAGTTACACGCACTTTCAATCAACTGAGCATAGTTAAGTATTAAACGATCCATCTTTTTCATTCTTTTTTGTTATACATTGGTTTCTTTCTAATTTCCGTGTTACTTCCATCGTAGTATTGCAATTCAATAGTTGTATGAAGTATAAAAAGTTCTTTAATGCTCCAGTATATATATATATATATATAAAGATAGTATAAGAATACGAGAATTAATCTCTCGCTTCTCTACATGTAGGAGGCTGCTTCGTATTTTATTTCTGCATTGGATAACCTTTCTAATTATTTTACCAATGGAACAATCGTTATATTGATTTCGTAAATAAAGTATTATGAGTTTTATTGTACATAGATTTAATCTGAAGAAAATAGCCAGGTGCTAAAATATTGTGTGAAATTATATATACATAGTAATTCTGACGAGTGGTATTTATTTCTTATTAAGAAATTTTCAGAGAGCAGGTCCTCATGTCGAGAATGTTGGATAGATGAGGCATTTCACATTTGTACATATAGAGTTTCAAAAATACAGGAAGCGGACCCGAGACACAATCTAGGCTGCAATCGATTACACATATTGAAAGCACACAAGGAGCAAAAGAGGTGGATTTTCCAGAGAAATCTCGGTATTTAAACTAAGAGGAAAATGAAAGTTCAAGTTCAAAAGATTCCCATTAAACGGGTAGCTAGTAATTTAAACGCGGGTCCTGAAGGAATGGGCCACTACAAATAAAAAACATTTTCAAGATTAAATAAATGGGAATTATTACACACACACACACACACACACACACACACACACACACACACACACACACACACACACACACACACACACACACACACACACACACACACACACACGCAAACACGCACACACACGCACGCACGCACGCACGCACACACACACTGTTATGAATGAGAATGAGACTTTAGGAATTGAATTTGATGTAGAATGCAATCATGAATTGTATAACGATTGGATTTTGACTTACCGCCATTTTCCATGCTGGGCGTATAAACAGCGTGCAAGTATTTCTTATAAAGCTGGATGAAGTAAATATAAATTACGATTATTGAGTAACACAAATAAGGTGACAAGTAGACTTTTCATGTATATATTTTCTTCACACACACACTCACATTTATATAACTCATCATGTATATGTTTTCTCCGTTACATGGAGAAAAAGAAAAAAAAAAGATTTCACAACACATAATCACAAGAACAGCGACCATTATAACTTAATAATCCGAATCGAATGTCATTTTCCCGCCGAATCACACCTGCTTCCAGAAGAAAACAAAGTTCAGTTCGTGGTGCCATCTCTGGACGGCGAAAGGAGTCAACTGTTCTTCACATCCTCCGCGGCGGGGGGGGGGGGGAGACTGCAACTTGAGAGGCTGGTCTTGTCATGACTCCACTTGAGGTCTGGATAGTGACGACACGGCATATTCCGTCAGGTACAGGATGTGTTGCCACAATCCGTCCGGGAGTCCATCTGGTGCTAAAAGAGGCTGGATTCTTGATTAGGACGAGGGATCCTACCGTGAAGTCTTTCTGGCCCTGCATCCATTTGGTTCGGGACTGCAAGGTGTTGAGGTAGGAGAGCTGCCAGCGAGACCCGAACATCCTTTTCAACTTCATCAGAAGAGACCACCTAGAATGAATACTCAAAGATTGGTTAGTCAGACTGTGATCAGGGAGTTCAAGCAAGGGACACCCGATAAGAAAGTGTCCGGGTGTTAACACCTGGAGATCCTTAGAGTCTGATGATAGCGGATAAAGAGGACGTGAATTTATGCACGCCTCGATTTGGCACAGGATTGTAGCTAACTCTTCAAAGTTCAGCACAGCTGCCTTTAAGGTTTTGAGCAAATGATGCTTTGTGAGTTTGACTGAGGCTTCCCACACACTTCCGAAATTCGGTGCATATGGAGGGATGAAGTGCCACTGAATGTTTTTGCTTGACGAATAGTCCTGGACATTAGAGTTGTGAAGTAATTGAAACAAGTCCTTCAAGTAAGCTGAAGCACCAACGAAATTTGTACCGTTGTCAGATTAAATGTTTGATGGATATCCACGGCGTGACACAAATCGACGCAGTGCTGACAGAAATGCTGCTGCTGATAGCGAAGATACGAGTTCAAGGTGCACTGCTTTAGTACACATGCAGATGAAGAGGCAGATGTAAGATTTGAAGTTGCTGGTCTTGCGAGTATGTTGGCACTTTGTCGGGATAGGTCCAGCAAAAAGTCAATGCCTACTTTTTCAAAAGCACGACAAGGGGTGATTCGTTCGATGGGTAGATCACCCATCATTTGAGAGACAGGCTTCGCCACAAGCTTAAAACAGTCTAGGCAGTGGCGCAGTTCTTTTCTGACAGCTGATTTACCATTAGGTATCCAAAACTGCTGACGAATGAGAGATAAAACTAGTTCCTGCCCAGCATGGAAATTGACCCTATGAAAATGTCTAATGATTAGACTTGTAAAGTGATTTTTTTTGGTATGAGCATAGGATGCTTTTGTTCAAAGTTAAGAGTTTGTTGGAGACGAAGATGTCCTCCGACACGAAGAATTCCCTCAGAATCAAGGAATACATTCAAAGACTGAAGTTTGCTAGATTTGGGAAGAGGCTTGTTATATATATATATATATATATATACATTTCAAGAGATTAAGTTCTGTATGGTGTTCTCCATTTTGTAACAATTTGACTACCTTTTTGATTGAGATTTCTAATTCATGTGTATATAAAGGCACAGTAACTTTGGACACTGATTTGGAATTATGGTAGAATCTGAATATCCATGCAAGAGTCCTAACTACTTTCATGTATGAGGAAAACTTATCCAAGAAACTGAAAGAATAATCAACACCAGTTGAAAGAACAACAGAGTCACTTAATGATTCAGACTGATCAAGTGGAACAGGCTGTTCAGAGAAAGGAATAAATAAATTGGAAGAAGGATGGAAATCATGAAGCCATTTTGGACCAGCTACCCACTCTGAATTTTCAAGAAGTTGCTTCGGGTAGAGGCCTCTTGTTGCCCAATATGCCGGGTTTAATTTTCCCGGAATGTGATGCCAATATTCTTTTGAGGTTAGTGTGTGAGTTTTCCCAATCCTGTGTTGCACAAATTGATTTCCTTTTACAGGTGGATTATTTATCCAACTCAGTGTAATTGTTGAGTCACACCATAAATATGTATCGTGAGTGATGTTAAGAGATCTCTTAAATGTATCTAGAAGTTCAGCCAGAAGCAGAGCACCACAAAGCTCTAATTTAGGTAATGATATTGTTTGTACAGGTGCCACACGAGTTTTTGAAACCATTAAGAATAAGTGTGGCGAATCTGAAACAACACGTAAGTATATTACGGCTGAATATACCTTTGAGGAGGCGTCACAGAACCCGTGAATTTCACAGTGTTTACATTTAGTGTTTGAACATACCTGGTAACTTTAATTTGTTTGAAGCATGAAATTTCTGCTTGAAACCGATTAAATCTATTAAGAATGTCTGATGATATCTCATCATCCCAGTCAAGCTCTGCCTTCCACAGGTCTTGAAGAATAATATTTAAAATTATAGTTGAGGGAGAGACAAACCCCAGAGGATCAAAGATGCGTGCGATGATTGATAGCATCTGTCTCTTTGTGGATACCTGGTCTGGTAAGACTGCTCTTACTTTAAAAGAATCCTCGTTTAAATCCCAGAATAAGCCAAGAATTTTCTGGGTGGACTCATCATCAAATGAATGCGAGGAAATATTTGTCTTTAGACTGTTTGGAAAGTCTGACAAGACTTCTGGATGAGTGCATGACTATTTTCGCAGCTCAAATCCACCGGCTGACATTAAATTTTGCAGTTCGTGAACAATTTTCCTAGCCGAGTCCAATGATCAGCACCGGCTAACAAATCGTCAACATAGAAATGATCTTTTGCGAGCTTAGCTGCCTGTGGAAAACGATGTTTTTTATCCTCACATAATTGTTTCAAGGTTCGGATGGCAAGAAATGGTGCACAAGATGTACCATAAGTAACTGTATTTAATTTGAAAATCCCTAATGGTTCCTATGGAGACTTCCTCCAAAATATTTGTTGAAAGCGCACATCATCTTGTGATATTAATATTTGTTTATACATTTTTGCAATGTCAGAAGAAAAAGCAATTAGGAAGAATCTGAATTTAAGTAAAGTTAGAAAAATGTCTGACTGTAGTTTTTTACCAGTCAGCAAAATGTCATTCAAAGAATTTCCATTTGTACTTTTGAATAAGCCGTCAAAGACCACCCTTAATTTGGTTGTGGAACTATTATCATTAATCCACCATGATGTGGTAAGAAATAATGTGGAGATTTTACATCTGATGCGAGAGGCGTCATGTGACCAAGGTTTTGGTATTCCTCCATAATTCTGTGTATTGTTCCTTTAATTGATTATTAGAGTGAAGTTTTCTTTCAAGAGAATAGAATCGTTTTAATGCACCCTCCTTACTATCTCCAAGACTTAAATCCTCTCTAAATGACAGTTTTAGAATATATCTACCATCAGCATTACGAATATGAGAGAATTTACGAATATAGACTCATATAGCTCATCCTCATCCTTTGACGGAATGTCCTTAGGAACAGATTCAAGTTCCCAAAATTGTTTCAAAGAATGGTCTATGTTTAAAAGGGTATGACAGATTAGGGATTAATTTTGATTATATGGTGTATTTATGGTACCTGACAATAAATGACCTAATTTTGTTGGCAATGCTGATGGGGTACCTTTGGGTCCCATTATAGGAGTCCCTGAAATTAATGTCATAAAAACATCAGCACCTAGAAGAATGTCTATTTCATTTTCAATATAAAACGTTGGATCAGCAAGAGTTAGATCTTTGATATGAGGCCACTCATGATATTTAATTGGAAAGTTTGGCATAGCTGAAGTGACTTTCGAGACTAACAAAGCTTTTACTTGAAATTTATCAGAGGAAACACAAGAAAAAAATTCCAAATTTGTCGAATATAATGAAGTTTCAGCAAATGTTTCATTTACACCTACTAATTTATGATTGGTGTGTTTTAATGGCAATTTTAAGCGATCAGCACATTGCTTGGAAATCAAAGAATTTTGAGAAGCATTGTCTATCAAAGCACGGCAAGTTATTTGTTGACCATGTTTAGATTTAACATTTAATAATGCTGTGGACAACAATACGTGACCTTCTGCCAATTGTGTGCAATTGTTAGACACTGTCACAACAGAATTTGCTTGAGTATCTGCTGAAGGAATGACTGAATATCTGTGTAATAATGTATGGTGTCTTTCAGAACAGGTTTTGCAAGAGAATCCTATTCTACATGTGTCAAGCCTGTGGTTACTCCTCAAACAATTGGTACATAAATTATTGTTCCGTACCACTTGCCATCTTTCATTTACATTCATAGAATTAAAAGTTGGACATTTGAATAAGGCATGGCTTTGACAACATAGAATGCAATTGTTACTTTAACAACATCTAATTTTACCCCTGATTTTACTTGGTTACATTGACAACAGTAGTATTTACATTTGATTTGTTAAATGAATTTAATGGTTTAACATTACCTTTCTTAATGTCAGGTTTTACAAATTTTAACTCATTCAGACCACGAGCTTCTCTTTCAATGAAAACTCTAAATTCCTCAAGAGTGGGAATTTTATTATTTTCCAAAGATAATTCCCACCGTTGACTAATACATGCATCCACTTTTGAATGAGAAAATTTATTATGATCAACTCTGTTAATGAATTTGTTTCTAAATCTAAAGTTTTCAAATTTCGAATGACTTCATTACAGATATCTATTATTTCAAAAGCAATTTTGTAGTATTTGCCCTGGATATCTTAATACTAAATAGCTTATTTATTTCGCTAAGAGCTAATTGTCGTTTTTTTTCATACCGACTGCACAGTATATCCCAACAGTTCTTAAGATTGTCCACAGTAATTGCAAAACCCCGAATTAATTTGGCTGCATCCCGCGAACAGAAGCCTGCAGATATTGCAATTTTTCAAGATCACTTATTGATTTGTTATCTAGAATAGAAGACTTAAATAACTCTTTAAATGAAATCCAGTTCTCGCAATTTCCATAAAAATGCGGAACTTCAGTTTTGGAAGATTAACTACTGAAGACTTTACATGAATACTATTATTTACTTCCTCAACCTCAGATTTTTGTTCAAGGTCAACAACCCAATTGAATAGTATATCTTTATATTTCATATAAATATCAAATGATTCATCACTTTCATGCGTTGACAATTCACTGAATATTTCAGTTAATCTAGTTTCGTATTGCAACACTTGTGTTTTTAAAACACGTATGCGTGATTTATTATCATCGCATTCATTTATCCTACTTTGAAAAACTTTTATTTATTTTATAATTAAATCAAATTTACCACTATTTTTCGACTGTTTTGGAACCATGATTTATGAATGAAATTTTAAAATTCTACACAAAATACACAACTATACCAATAATAACAAATGCCGACACAATGCAAATACACAACTATCAAAAAATGTTTATACAAAATAGAACAAAAGAATAAGACTAGAATCAAATAATATATAATATCAATCAAAATGTATAAGAATACTTCAAGAATTCGTATCAGAATAAATGCACTAGAATAAGATATCGAGTATGAAACGAATAATTAAAATAACAAAGAATAAATCACATCAATAACTCCGTGACTCGACGGACCACATGTTATGAATGAGAATGAGACTTTAGGAATTGAATTTGATGTAGAACGCAATCATGAATTGTATAACGATTGGATTTTGACTTACCGCCATTTTTCATGCTGGGCGTATAAACAGCGTGCAAGTATTTCTTATAAAGCTGGATGAAGTAAATATAA